>OY744504.1:4876916-5136972 GCA_963556185.1 Pseudopediastrum boryanum | reverse complement strand
TATAACCCTTAAAAAGCAGAACCCTAAACCCTAAAGCTTGCCTTAGGACATAGCGCTGACATCCAAGCAGTGGCAGATACCTAGGACAGCAGCAGCAGTAGGCGTTTGATGCAGGGTTGTGACAGAAAACCCTAAACCCTAACGCTGGACCCTAGGGGCTAAAAGACAAACCCTAACCCACCAATGCCAAGCCTTACACACGGTACAGGCCAGCAGTACGTGAAAGTAGGGAGGGCGGACATTATAACTACGCATCATCCGCATTTTATGAAGACCACTGTGAGGGACACATTTGTTCCACCTCGCTGTTTTTCTCAAATGGCTCGAGGTGCTGGGCCTTTGGCACTTTTTGCTATGGCATATCATGAAATGCATTAATAGGGGACACATCATATCAAGCCCTCTGACCCCAGTCAGGGCGCCTTGCACCTATCTTCTTTGCCTGGGGCATGCCCGCCACCCTTCTTTCTCCCTATGTTCTCCTCTTGTTCCCATTGTGCATAAGACATGCAGGCACGCCACCACAACATAAACACCCCTAGTCCACCCCCATCCAACTCTGCTCTGGAAGCGCCAAGACTCCATTACTCCCTAGCCTGTTCAACAACAACTACTTGACGTTCTGCAATCCCCACTCCCAGGGCCTCTCCCGTCTCGTCCCCTGCTTCGTTCTCTCCTCGCTCTCCTTCCCTCCTCCACCTTCCCGTCCACCCCCTTCCTCTCCTCTCACCTCCCACCTTCCTTTCCCCCTTTCCCCCCCTTCCCTCCCTCTTCTCTCTTTTCACCTCCCACCCTCACACCCTGCCATTGCCCCCTCCAGCCCTCATGTCTCCCCTGACCTTTCCATTTCTTCCCTCCTCCCTTCCTGCCACTCCCCCAAAATGGTGCTATTCAGCACATTATCTCTTGCCCCAATAAACAGATAGACAATAAAATAATCAAATAATACTGTGCAACCAAGTGTCCTCTCACAAGCCCTCCCTGCCCCCCCACCCCCCCTCCCCCCCCCCCCCACCCAGAACGGTAAATAACTCACACTCACCGGCATGATCCTCACTCGGGTGAGTCCTGGTGTCACCAGCTTCTTCATAATGATCCCTGCCTTCTGGCTGACAAACACAGCCGGTATGCCAGGCTCAGGATGCTCCCAAGGCTTTGACATTATGATCAGAGCCTCGTACACATCATCATAAACGATTGCAGCTGATGCCCCTGCCAGCTCAGCATGACGCACCTGCGATTGCAATTGAACCATATCCAATAAGTAATCAATTGAACGATCAGCGCTTATTAATTGATTTGATTGAAAACGCAAGACGAGGTATGTCATTGTCAACCCACTCCGCCACAAAATGCAAGCCTCCTAACAACGAACCCAGACAACAAACCGTGGACTATGTGCCCATGCATAACGGTCCACACAGGAAGGAACGTTCAGGGCTAACGTATGACTTCCTTTCTGACTTGTTGCTGCTTTACCAACTACTTCTGATTCTTATTTTACAACAGCTTGAGGTGCGGGGCCTATGGCACTTTTTGCTATGGCGTATCATGAAATGTAATCATACTTTTGAGTTCACTTGGTACGTGCTTGCCCGTGTAAACGTGTTAAAATAGGCCACTAAACAACCCTCCGGGCCATACAGCACCCGAGCATGACTGCGCATATAAACATGAGATAGTTCACTGCACAGGCCACATTGATTACGATTACGAACATCATGGCCCCTCAAAAGGGGGCGCCCGTACGAAGCCAAGCTAGGCTCCATGGGCAGAAATACTGGAATTTGGTCCACAGAAGTCCATTGCAGGCGACTGCTACGCAACCAATGCTGTGTTCTGTTCTCCCCTGCTATGCAACCAATGCTGTGTTCTGTTCTCCCCTGCTATGCAACCAATGCTGTGTTCTGTTTTCCCCTGCTATGCAACCAATGCTGTGTTCTGTTTTCCCCTGCTATGCAACCAATGCTGTGTTCTGTTTTCCCCTGCTATGCAACCAATGCTGTGTTCTGTTTTCCCCTGCTATGCAACCAATGCTGTGTTCTGTTCTCCCCTGCTATGCAGCCAATGCTGTGTTCTGTTTTCCCCTGCTATGCAACCAATGCTGTGTTCTGTTCTCCCCTGCTATGCAACCAATGCTGTGTTCTGTTCTCCCCTGCTATGCAACCAATGCTGTGTTCTGTTTTCCCCTGCTATGCAACCAATGCTGTGTTCTGTTCTCCCCTGCTATGCAACCAATGCTGTGTTCTGTTCTCCCCTGCTATGCAACCAATGCTGTGTTCTGTTCTCCCCTGCTATGCAACCAATGCTGTGTTCTGTTCTCCCCTGCTATGCAACCAATGCTGTGTTCTGTTTTCCCCTGCTATGCAACCAATGCTGTGTTCTGTTCTCCCCTGCTATGCAACCAATGCTGTGTTCTGTTCTCCCCTGCTATGCAACCAATGCTGTGTTCTGTTCTCCCCTGCTATGCAACCAATGCTGTGTTCTGTTCTCCCCTGCTATGCAACCAATGCTGTGTTCTGTACTTGCCATGCTGCATTGCAGGAACCTATTACCTATCTATGCTGTGCTCCTTGTCCTGCATGGCCCCTGTGCTCCTATTTTCCATTTAAAATGCTGTGCTCCTTGCTCCTTTTGCTTTAGCATGGCCCTGTGCTTGCAATGCTGCATGGCAGGCACCTGCTACATAGCTGCCTGTGTGCAGCCACACCTGGAACCTTCATCCATCTGTACTTTTGCGTCTTGTCTACATGTCATTCTGCCCCATGCTAGAAATGCTGCATCTCTATTTGCTGCCTGTTTGCTCATGTTTTCGCTCTCCATGCAGCCTTGCCCTTCCCACCTTGACATCGAAGGTGCAGTTGCCAGGATGTGGCTGCTGTGACCTGCTGATCAGCGCCACCCACGTGTCGTTGTAGTTCGTGAAACTGAAGTTGCTGCAGGCATCTTCGGGATCTGCAAGCTGCAAGGCCAGAAGAGGAGCGAGTTAGGTTTGAAGAGCGGTTGACGTTGTGCAAAAGATGCAACTGCGTGTCTGCATGCACCCGTGGTTAATGCATTTGGTGCGGGCGCGCAAGCGCATGGTGAATGGAGCTGATGTTAATCCTTACCAGGAGGAGCCCGTCGAGACCTTCATCAGGGATGTCTGGCCCGAAATCAGCAGGGAGATCCGGGAATGGGTCGAATGTATAGTTGTCAGTCTGTAGAAGAAGGAGTCTATGTCAATCGATGTTCTTGCTGCGCATTGAGCTGATCCTGCTTGTATGCGCACGTAGAAGTAGGTCTCGCCAAGGATGGGCTGAGCAGAGCAGCGTTGGGGGCCAGACCACCTCCAAAACACTGCCAGCACTAGGAGCAGGAGTCGTGGGCATAGAATGGTCATCCCTTCGACTCAGAGAGGCTTTGCGGAACCCAACTAGTTGATTACAGTGGACACCACCCCGAGGGTGCGGTTGCACTCAGAGCTTTTCAAGCCGTGTTTTGGCGGATCTTGACTGGCCACCCACGCTCCTAGAAAAGCATCCAGGCATTTACTGCGTGAGCCCTCCTCCTGTGGCTCTATTGTCCCATTGCCGGACTTCGAAAAAATTACGGGCATGGAAGGAGGCTCCTTTTGCCAGCTTTGTCTCGCAAGTACCGAAATAGGGAATGAACTTCGTGTCCATGCAGGCCTTCTTGTGCTCGCTACACTTTGGCAAACAACCAGGCGAGAATGTTCCGTTTGGTGACTGTGTTCGTCACCCGCCAGCCAGTACTGTGATCTCCTTCATGAACAGCACGCAGAGGACATGGTGATTGCGGCATGTTGCCGATGGGCAGGGCGTATCTGTGATAGTAGCAGCTTGAATGCATTGCCGATATGTCGCCTGCAATCATGCGTAGCACTCGCATGTCATACACTGCCCACGACACGTCTCAACCTCATACTTCCTCTTGGCCTATTTGTGCTTTGTAAGGTTCAACGTATGGCATATCAGACCTGATACATGCTTGATTTGAAAAAGCGCCATGGCTTGCTTCAGTGCATCGTCAAGCTTGCAGGACCACGTCCAGGCCAGGAGGAGGACCTTCCATGGGCACTGTACCAGGACCCGCAAGCATGTGTATATCCCGACACCACCATCAGCAATACCATTAGCAGTCGATCCAGCGTCGTCTTCCTTCGTTCCAGAGCAGCGATCGCAGCCTCTACCGCAGCTTGGAGACCTCTTCACACCAAGCCCTGTGAATTCACCGAAGCCAACAAGCTTCCCTACTTCCAAAACATTTACCCATTTGCCTCGTAGCCATCTACTTCGAGCTGCCAGAGCCTCGTGTAGCCTCGCAGCCTTTGCCTTGCTCGTCATCCCTCTGCTGCACCTGTACGAAATCGCAGAGAAGGGTGCCTACGCCATCCGCCTTTTGCGGATCTTTCTCCACCAGAACCTCGCCGTTTCCCGCCTCAATAACACCGGCAACAGCAGCAGCACGAGCGTCAAACGACCCGTGCAGACATCTGTCGACCCCAGGAGCCCCTCAGGTTCCAATGCAGACATAAGCGGGAGTATGGCCAGCAACATCAGTACAGACCCCCCAATCGAAAGCACCGACACGCCTAACCTCGAAAGCCAGCCACAAAAAGGCAACCAGCAGCAGCAGCAGCAGCAGCAAGGTCCGTCCACCTTCCTAGCCCTAGCCACCTTATTCTCCATGCTTCTCCTCCCTTGCTGCGGTCTCCTCCTCAGTCTCCTTCTCTCCCCCTCCACCCCGACCAACCCCCTCGTCTCCTCCGCCGTCCTCCTCACCCTCCTACACTCTACCCTCCAAACCCTAGCTGCCACCCAGCTCAGGAGGTCCCAGCTAAAACCTGACCCTCATCACCACCTCAGTGACCAGCAGGTGGAAGAGGTTGTAGTGTGTACTACTACTAAGACCTCTACAGCCTCCAAGGCAGCTGCAGAAAGAACAGCAGCAGCAGAAGGAGCAAGAGCGGCGGAAAGAAGGACAGCTACGGCCGCAACAGCCACAGCGGCACAGGCCGGGCCAGCAACAGCAGCAGGTACGGAGGCAGGAGTGGCGGCAGCAGAGGCCACAGCAGCAATGACTGCAGCAGCAGCAGCATGGGCTTTGCCAGAGCTGGAAGGTACAACCAAGCAAGCAGCAGCAACAGAAGCAGGTAGAGCAGCAGCAGCAGCAGTGGTGCCTGACCTCCCACCAGCGGCAGCGGGCAGGCAGGCAACAGCAGCAGGTACGGAGGCAGGAGTGGCAGCAGCAGCAGAAGGAGCAAGAGCTGCTGGGGAGCATCTATTCCTCACAGCAACATCAACAACGCTGGCAGCAGCAGCAGCAGAGGCCACAGCAGCAGCAGCAGCAGGGGCTTCAGCAGAGCTGGAAGGTACAACCAAGCAAGCAGCAGCACCAGAAGCAGGGAGAGCAGCAGCAGGAGCAGCAGCATTGGTGCCTGACCTCCCACCAGAGCCAGGAGGCAGGTCAGCGCAAGCAGTAACCCCTGCACCAGCAGCAGCGGCAGTAGCAGCAGTAGCATCTCCTCCCTGGTCCTGGCGGCTGTTGCAATGCTGTGCTGCTGCCTGTGCAGCTGGGCGCATCTGGCTACTGCTGGCTGTTGCTACATTCACCACCACTAGCACCAAAAGCATCAGCAGCAGCAGCAGTGTCAGTATGCTGATGACTTATTTCCTTGGCAGCAGCAGCATTAGTAGCAGCAGTGGAGGTATGGGCAGTAGCTGCAGCTTTGGTGGTTGTGGTGGTAGCAGTAGTGCCGCGTTAGTGGTGCAACAGGTGCTGTGTGGCATTGCCTTGGTGGCGCTGCTGCTAGGTGCTGTTGGTGAGCTCCTGTGGGCATGGCAAGGGCAGATGCAGTGACGGCACTTCTTTGCATCGACAGCACTTCACCTTGGGATTCATTCCAGCCTCCTTTGTTCAATCACCATTATGTTGGATGTATCAGGGAGGACAGATAGTGCAGGGGTAGGGGGGAATACAGCACTTGTGCTAGTACCCCTATTCCTTGAACCTACGAATGGTGTAGTCTGCGAAATGTGAGGTGTTGGGATGGAGGTGGATTGCTTGATTGAGGAGTTTGACTGGTTGAGTCATACTCTGGGGTAGGTGGTCCTCACTAAGTAGGCTTACTTCCTTAATTGTACGCCACAAATGGTGTGTGCGTAGTTGTAACCATGTAACCTTGAACCTACGCAGGGCTATGCATGGCCTCCACTCACTCACTCAAAGACATATGCAGCGAGTGAACCGCAGAGTCAAGCCATGTCAAGCAAGTGAGAGACCCTCTTGTCGTTCTGTTGTTACTCCTTAAGTGTTTGGTTCTTTGTAAGCAGCAGCCTCTGCTGGGGTGATCTGTGTGCCATAAGTAGGCGGAGGTTGAGGCCGTGTATTCGAAAGGGACCTTAGTACAATTCATACATTCACAAACAAAACTCGCTGATGCGAAACCCAGGTATCAGATGCGTGTTGTTTAAAGGCAGTTATGCTTCAGGCATCAAATATCCTATGAGCGAATTATGTTTGTGTTTGGATTGTAGCAACTTGCTGATGATCATTCTTTCATATGGAAGCATGCCGGCATGATCCACATCAAGAAGGATTATATCACGATTCATACACAAATGAATGTTAGCCACCAAGAGTCTTCTGAGGGTTGCTGTCAGTCTCTGTGGCAAGATGTTTTTACAAATGCTGGTGCATGTTGCATGGTGTGTGATGAGCGGCTTTGTTTTCGGCATGTTGATATAGTTTAAAATATTGTGATTGGGGGAAAGAGGCATGTTGACAGAGGGAATATCATGTCGGAGCTAATTATGCAGGCGTTCTGCCGTCCTCCATATGGCACAGCCAAATGTGTCAGCGAGTAGGCAGACCCAGTCCCTGCCTTTCTGCTCCTTTGTGATGGCAACTCGGTATGCAAGCAATTGGCTTTGCGCGGTATGCCTTTTTGCGCGGTATGCCTTTTTGGGGTGGTGCGATCTCATGGCTGTTCAGGGCATGAGCTCTCCCTATGACGCTTTGGAGATAGAACCAGCAGATATGAACATTCGAATGGATATTTAATCATTGAAGCAAGTAGACAGATAGTCCACAGTTGCAGCGTTGGTACTCTCAGGGAGTCACTCCCTGGTGTTGGTGGTGGCGGCAACATTTGGAGCAGCAGTTGCGGGAGCTGTGGCCGTGCAGGCAGCAGTAGCAGTTGCAGAGACTAGCGGAAGGATGGGTCCTAGAGTAGGGGAGGGACTCCCGGGTGGTGGTGTCATGGATTTGTCATGGCGTGCATCAGCGACAGCAGCAGCAGATAAGCAGCAGTTGGAAGCAGGCATCCTTCGTTCCTGTGGATACTGTGCAAAATTTGATTTCAAAGCTTGCCTTCTTGGGCCGTGGTATCTGATGGCAGCTTAGAGCGTTCAGATCCCTCTGTCACACGCTTCAAATAACAGGACAGTTCCAACGGGCCGACCGGAGCAAGTTCAGATGATAACTTGCTACTTGCGGAAGCATTGCCGTACTTCTATGTTGCTAATGCTCCTTGCATTAGCAAGGGGATCTGTGGTCGCTTGGTGCGTGCCCGCAGGTTTCTACTTGAGTAAGCGGTGAACTAATTGGTCTCTGTTCGCATCCCTCTAGTGAGTACACGCAACTCACGAACCCCTGCTTGCAGAGCTCTCTCTCTCTTCATAAAGAATAGGGTCTTACCCTGATAGGCCTGCGCAACCAGCCTGATCTTCTTTTCCAGGAGCATGGCAGACGCGACTGCGGAATTTCAGTGAATGGCTTCTGTGCCGGTGCGTCAAGGAGGGTACGGCTGAGACACATCTAGACAGCCCTATATGAGCACTAATTGAGTCCTCGCGTCAGCCACTCAGGGCCGGAAGTTGCCTTAGTTCCCGCACACGGGCACACCGGCTGGCACACCGCCCTACTCTCGTCACTCAGTGACTGGCACACGCAAATACTGGCACCCTGCCACTCCCTGCCAGACACTTCGCATTACTACACAGGAGCATGTGGTAACCTGAGGATGCTGCTCTAGATAGTGCTGCCCCTGTTCAGCATTGGCGTGCTTTCTGGCTGCTGGAACTTTGTAGCTCAGCCACCAGCGTGGATGTATGCCACTGCCAGTGGCACAACAGCACCGTACAGCAGAAGTCGCTTGCCTTCTTTCACGGGGCATGTTAACTGCTTGCTGTCGTCTCCTTGCCTGACTATAATTGTTTTGATAACCTTGCTGGTGCCAACTGTGGTGTTTCCACATATCAGCCGTCTATATTCACGTGGTGAGCTACGCGGCGTTGTTTAGCAGCCAACTGTGTCTGGGCAGGTTCAATAATCACGTGTGCACACGAAGCCAGCTCAGCCATGAGCTCGAGTGATGCGGCGAAGAGGGAGACATGCTCTGTGTGCGTCAAGCACTCGCACAAGCTAGTGAATTAGCTAGTGCCCCCCGTCAAGCCGTCTGGCCCGGGGTACTGGATCCGGCACCCATGTAATCTTACTGTAGTCAGTAGTCTGCAGGACTTGCTCAACCGTGGCTTTCCAACAGTAGCTGACATGGACCAGTGCATGACAAACCAATGGGGGATAGAGTTGGTCTTTCTAGACAGTGTTGCAGTGTTTATTCTACTTCTCAGTCAAGCTCAGGACTAAAGACAGTCCAGCTTACTCGACACTGCAATGCATTCCTGAAATGATCACATAGCGATTAGCTAACACCACCGTTACATGTGCCGCTCGCAGGTGTAGTAACCTAGCAGTCAGTCATGGAACCATGCATATACATCGGCTTGAACCTGCCGACGGGAGACTTCGGTGACAGATTCCTCCGTGACGTGCTCAAGCAGCTGGATCAGCGCCATCTTTTCGGTAGCATCGCTTCAGTTTGCAAGTATTGGAGGAAGGCGTACCCTGCTGCCTGCAGCAATATCCGTGCCCACATCGCAGATATCGAGTCTGGTGAGCAGCTAGCTGTGTGGATGGACAAACATAAAGAAGACCTCCAGGGCGTGCTCAAGGGGTTCAGCGCCTGCTTCGGCGATAATCGCTATGATCCTGATGAGGCCTTCAGCGACGTGGCAGGTCCCCGCAATGTCTGCCGGATTTTCAAATCCATCACTGCTGCTGCTCCCCAACTCAGAAGCTTGGAGGTAGATGTCGGGTATTGGTGCCTTCTGTCAGGTAAGGTGGTGCCCTTGTCCTATATGTCATGTCATGCCCTATGCACTTACCTAGGATCTAGAATTCTGCCTTTCTCATGCCTCCTTCTTGACAACACTGACCTCCTTTGGTTTCCCTTGTTGTTAGGTGAGGAGATGTCCTTGTCCTCCTTGAAGTGCCTCACCAGCTTGACAATTAAGAGGTGTTCTGTTGATGCACCTTTCCTGATGTCGTTACTCCCTCTCCGGAAGCTGCAAGTCCTTGAGCTTATTGATGTGGAAGGCAATGGTGCTGACTCAGATGATGAGGAAGGAGACGAGGACATTGACTCAGATGACGGCGAGGAGGATGTTGTGAGGGACTTTCTAGTGGCTCTCCCGGATGCGCTACCACAGCTCAGCAAGTTGGACCTGTCGGGCAGCATGCGGAGAATGGAGTTTAGCGGGGGGGTAGGCAGCCTGCTGCCAGTGTTTGAGAAGCTGCCTCTTGTCCAGCTGAAGCTAGGAGCGTTTGAGGGTTTTGATGAGGAAGAGCTTGCCATGGGAAAGGCGCTCCCCCTCATTGATGTCGTGATACAGGTCCGCTGCGAAGATCTCTTGGAACAGTATGGAACATGGGCTATGCACCCCAGCCGCAGCATGCTGAGAGAGCTCCATGTATTTGGTGTCCATGATGATGATGGTGTGTTGGATGACTTTGATGATATCATGCCGCCGCTGCAGATATCAGCCCCCCACCTGACCAAGCTCACACTGACTGATGGTTGCCTGCAAGGGTCATCCATCAGCCCAATCATAGGGTTCACACAGCTGAGGGCCCTTACCATTGAGGGGGCGGACAATGAGCCATGGATTGATGATGAGGCCATCTCCATGCTCTCGTCCCTGACTAAGTTGGTCTCCCTCACACTGCATGAGGTCGTAGAGGTGACTGGGAAAGGTGGGAGCATGGAGGCTCTAGCTGGTGGGCTGGTGCAATTGAAGGAGCTGAGGTTCTTGGGGGAGGGCACTACTGCTGCTTATGGGGCTGCTCTTGAGGCGTTTCAGAATGCACTTGGTGATGCTCGCAACAGGGTCAATATCCATGGGCCAGACTGCCACCGCAGGTGTGACGAGGTGCATTCTGCACATCCTGGCCAGCTTGGGTGACGTAGCTCCCTGCAAAGAGCGTGTTGAAGAATAACGCAGAGGCTGTTTTGGCAAGGTGTTCTCTGATGGAGCGTGCATATGGAGGGCATTTGCCAACTGCTTCCGCTTGGCCTTGCACAGAGGTATGCGGCCCTAGACAGAGTAGCTTGCACCATGGTGTGTGGATGTATCTTGGAGTAGCTTGCACCATGCTCATGTAATACATGGCAGCAATGGCCACTCCCTTAGCCTTACGAGGGAGGGCAACTCATGCCCCTCCTTGCGTTGCCCTCTTTCTCTCTCTCTGCGCCATGATGCGTGGATGTCACAGTTGGAGTAGTATGGTGTGTGGATGTGTCGGAGTAGCTTGGGAGTAGCTAAGGCTGCACTTGGTACCTGCAGCTTTCGATGCAGGCTTTCAGACTTGAACCTGAGTTGACTTGATCACTTACTGGTGATTTTTTGCTTTAGCATCAGTCCGTGGTGGATATTTGTCCAGACCGCCTCTGATTGCTGGGAATTGTTGTTATTGTAACTATTGTCGTTGTTGCTATTGTTTTAATTATTGTTATTACTGATTGTAATGCTTTCTCCGGATTCACCCCGGATCCACCATGCCTGGCATCCTCTCGACAGACATAGTGCACTACTTTTGAGCAGTCTGAGGCATTTTTGGGGTGACATCTAGCTAGTGAGGACTGGAACTGAATGACAGTGGTGGCAAGTGCACAGCCCGGTGGAGGTAGTCTGTGGCAAGAAGTGGGAGAAGGCATATGCAAGTTGAGTTGTCATGTGAAACTTGAGTCATGCATTTATGAAGCTGTACAATGGACACATTGCAGTCATGTGTGGTGTGGCTGAAGGTCTGGATGGTAGGTGGCCCTGGTAGGTGCATGCAGGTGACTGTGTGGCACAACTTATGGCTGGCCTTTTGCCTGGTAGGAGGAAAGGGGTGCTGGTCACACTTTCATGGAGCATCTAACAGAGCCGAGCGGGATGAGCAAAATGAAGGAGACTTCTGAGGCTTGCTAGGGGTGGGTTTGCTTGATGATCTGGATCAGGATGTGGCTTTGGAGTTGGATTTGTATATATAGGCTGGCGTGGTCACTTGGTGGTCTTTTGCAGCAATTGGCTTAGGTAAGCCAATTGCTGGTGGTATGCTACGGTCATACCACCACGAAAGCACCCGATCCCATCAGAAGTCGGAAGTTAAACGTGGTTGGGCTTGATTAGTACTGGGTTGAAGGATCACCTGGGAACTCCGAGTGCCGTAGTCAGTATATATAAGTGTAGCTACTGACTTGGTGTTGGTCTTTTGCCATTTCTGGTGTTTCCTTTGCCGATGAGTAGGGAAATGGGGCTTGACCCCGGTGTGTTTGGTCGTTTCGACCTAGCTGCCTTGGTGCAGCCACACCTTGAATATTTGTTTGTTTGTAAGCCGAAGCTTGGCATCATGTGGGTGTAGCTACTTGAAGGGAGGGTTGGGATGGAACCATTGGTCAGTTAGTTGGTGCATGGCTGGTGTCACATGTTTATAGATCCAACATGAATGGTGATAGAAGAGATGAGACGGGTGTCATAGGTGGATGTTGGCCAGGCAAGTTGAGTCGAGTTGAGCCTCGTGTTGGCTCCGGGTTTTTAATTTCTTCTTTCAAACTATGAGATGTTGAGGATGGCAGGTTGCTGGCTAGTGAGTGGGAGGGATGCTTGGTGCTTGGTCCCCCAACTTGTATCGTATTCTAGGCATGCCGTTTGAGGGGAGGACTGTGTGTGCCTGCAGAGGGCAGGGGAGACGGTATAATGCTTTGAGATAAGCACATTAGTGATTTGTTGTCTGAACATCACAATCCCATGTTTTCCTAACAGAAGCATTCTATGCAAACACATGCTCAAGCTTCCAGCGCCCACCAGGCTGCAGAAATGCATCCCGGTATCCAGATCAAGTTTAAGTTGGCCACCCAGCGCAGCATTCACACAAAAATGCGCTTACTTGTCCATGCGGGATTTGACCCCGGTGTGTTTGGTCGTTTCGACCTAGCTGCCTTGGTGCAGCCACACTTGACACTTTAATATTTGCTTGTTTGTCAATTTGCCATGCCTAGTCCTTCTTGCAAAGGCATTGCAAAAGTCCTGACTTTATCCTGACTGCACAACAAGCTACACAACTGCACAACGTGTTGCGAGTCTCCAACCACTCAAAGGCATTACCAGAATGGGACTTAGTATACTCCCCAAGGAGCCACCATGTATAGGCAACTAGGAGCCATACAACTAGCTGTGATTCACCAGCGGAATAGCATATGCTGCCGAACATCTCAGAAGCCCATCAATACCTCTGCACCGGTGTTACGGTAGTTCATGGACAGGAGGAAAATAGTGTGTTTCCCGAGGGGGGGGCAAATCCTAGAATTTCGGACCCCATGCCCTGAAATTTCCTGAAATCTTGCAGGAACGTAGGCAAAGGCCCCCTTCATGTCCCTGGCCCTTCAAATAAAAATTTGGAGGACCCCGAAGGGTGGGGTGGGGTGGGTCTCCCATGGCCCAAAAGGCCAGATTTGAAAAAGTTCACGAAAACTTTTTATAGCTCCTTTTTGGCCAGATTTGGGGCCAAGCTCGCCTGATATGGATGTGCAACTGTACGTTAAGGCTAGGACAGGTGCTTTTGGGTTGTTTCTTGGGCAATTTGCTGTGCCATGTGTGTTTAAAAGGTGTTTAGCACTCTGAGCCTACCGGCCAGTCAGAGTCCAGTCATCTCTTGTTTTTGTCATGGTTGCCCAGAATGTCTTCCAAACAGTCTGTAAAGGCACACATTCCCACGTAGAGAGGTCCTGCATCTTCTGTACCACTCTGGAAGGTGCAAACCTGTGGTCTAGCACAGTCGAGGTGTGCTCAGGGTTTAGGCCTCAGGGAGTTCACACAACCCTAACACACAGTTTCAGGCTTTGCTCTTGCTGTACAGGTAACCAGTGTGTTCCCATACCCATATTGAGGGCACGGGGGACTGTGCTGGGACTTTGAAGGGATTTGGAGGGCCTACGGGCCCAAAAATGGGGGGTGGGGGGTGGGTGGGTGGTCCCCGGGGGGTCCATTTGAACAATGTGGCATGGGGTATCTGAAAAATTTTCTTGCCCCCCCCCTCGTGTTTCCCGTACATGAGTACATGACGTACACCCACCTCTGAGTGCGCTTGGCCTGATCGGCCCCTGAACCTTGATCTTAATTACCAATTACCAAATGGCCCCGTCAAAGCGGGGCGCCGATGGGGGACCTGAACCTAGACCTTGATCTAGAACCAAACCTGAAGGCATATGGCCAGTGGTCCCTGCAATAGACCTGCCCGGCATTTTCCACTTGCCATCGACCCTTGCACCCTTGACCTTGTACCTTGATGTCCTGAAGATCCCATGGACAATTGTTTGCTTCACCAACCTCAACTTCGAATTGCATACATGAGGATGTTGTCTTTACGCCAGTTAAAATGCTTCAAACATCTACATATAGGTATGGTGAATGTTGATGAACACAGATGTTTTCAACCCCCAACACAATTACAGGGTTTCCATACCGCAGCCTTGAAGAGAACCCTTCCACACACCTCTGACTGGCCAAGCAGCCAACCCAAAAGACATGACCACCTTCATGATACCATCATGCAGTCGCCACAAACTGATGGGGAGTACGACACTACAACTTAATGCTTCTCATGTTCCCTTTCCAGAGCGAACCTCCCCACCTGGCCCATGCATGCCAGGACTCACTTATTTACCCTTGCTGTGCACTCCAAGCTTGACAGACAGCCCCCCTACACAGCATGGGCCTGCACAAACAGCAGATGCACCTGGCACATGTGGTATGAAACCCCTGGGTTTGAACCCTGAACCGCCCCCCATACACTGCTCCAAGTAGCACCCAACCCACAAGCATTTGCTTGGGGGAAAAGCATGCAACAACCCCGGCTATCGTTCCTGCCTCTTAGCCCTTTCTGCAACTTCTGCAAACATCACCCGCACCACCCTGGTCACCAGCTACTGCCCAGCTGCCAATGCTGTTTCCCACTCCCCCTTGCTGACTTCACATCATTGATGCCAGCATGCTGCTGCTACCCACTGTTTATTTGGATCCTGTTTAGAGTACGTCAATTGCCCCTGGTAGCATAGAAGGATCACTAACTGGTACATGTGGCCTCTAGTACCCCGCACAACCATCCGTTGGGTTTAACAACAATAGGCACTCTTGTTCCAGAACCATTTGACCACTTTACACCTACTTCCACAAGCACAAATGATACTACTGCCCCCAAGAGTAAGGTTGGGTTACTGCAGGGCTGGCAGGGGGAAACAGAACAGCTGAGCACCCTGGCATCCCTACCGCCAAAGAAATGCTGCACTCAATGGGACTTCTAGAAAGAAGCTATTGAGGCAGCAGCAATTCCCCCCACACAACCCCCCAACCTACTCACTTCCGAGCCCCCTTAACGTTCTCAATGATTTCCCGCTGCATCTTCACTGTGATTTCCCTCTTTTGTTGCTCACTCAATGCAATGTATAAGAGCCACGCATCGCTGTGCCAGTCACCCTGAATACGGACAAACAGAGGATGCACTCCACACTGAAAAGCCCAAGTGGCGACCCCACGACGCAATGAGCGCCCTGCAAAAGCAGCAGGATTCATGCCGGCTGCCTGCACAGCTTTCTTCATGCCAGACAGCAAGCTCTGATAAGAGAAGGGGACGTAGCGACCCCCAGCATCTACATGCCCAAAAGCAGGTGCCTCCCCCTCTGCCGGGTGGGATGAGAATAACTGTTGCAACCAGTAATATGGATCTAGAAGATGACCCTTGACCCCCTGCAAGGTCACCTCATGACACCTCTCACCAAACTGGTTGGTCGTACTGACCCCTACCTGCATTGCCACACAGTACTTCACAGGATCAAATGCAAAATGCTTGCGACGCAGCACCGCTGTAGCCAACTCCCCTAACCCAACACCATCCACACACAAGTGGCACTTTCGCAGGAAAGCATAGAAGCCAACCAGCATGGCACACCACAGAGCTAGAGACGCACCCCCTGCTGGCAGGACCTCTAAGCACTTGAGCAGAATGTCTGGCGTGATAGCTTGCTTAGGCAAACTCCCTGCCCCTTTCTCCCTCTTGATACCCCTCAACAGCCTGGGTAACACTGCCCAACCGTCCCACTTAGCGCTGTCCCAACCAGATATACGCAAAAAGTACTTCCAGCCTTTCAAGTAATCCCTAACCGTGCTATAAGATGCCGATCTGGCCCAGAAAGCCACCACCCAGCAAACAAGCATCTCAGGCGGCTCCCAGTCATACTGGAGGAGTTGCAACACCAACAGGAAGCGCACTACATACTTGACACTTGCCGTATACTGTCCTAGCGTAGAACCAGCCAAGTCCTTCTTCTGGTAACCCACCACTTCCTCCTGTAACTCGGCCACTGGCTGCGACAGGGGAATACCCGCTGGCAGGAAGGAAGCGCCTGCGCCCACGATCACAGGAAAAGGTTTCACACCCGCATAAGTCAGATTGCTTCTGAACCCATAGTGCTAGATATCGGTGGACAGAGTCCCAGTGCTGCCTACTAAGTGCATCAGCCATGCAATTAGCAGCTGCTGGAATATGCTTGGCCGTCAACCTAAACCTCAAAGCAATAGATACAGAAGCTAGCTCCTTTAGCCACAAAGAGACCTGCAAAGGAGGAGCATCTCCCTTCATAAACCAGGTAACCACCTGAGTATTATCCGAGCGCACCCGCCAAAACTTGCCTGCCATGTAATCGGCATACAACCGCACTGCCACCACCACTGCAAACACCTCCCATACTGAAATATGAACCCCTGGACCCGGTACATCACCAAACATGGCTTGTAACTCAGCAAAAGAAAGGGAATTTTACGCCCCTTGAATCCACACACCCACACAGGGTTGACCCCCAGCCCCTGTGAGGTTCGCATCCACCTGAAAATCTGCCCACTTTACTGGGACAGCTGGCAAAATCTGCTGACCACCATTTAACAATGGCGCCATATCACGCCACCAACACAGCTCACTATTAAGCCATTGACTGACCCGGACCCTGTGCCACGGCTTCCGCAAAGAACCACGTACAGCTCGCAGGTTATGGCAAAACGTGCGACCAGCATACACCACCCACAGTAAATACCCAAGCAATGAATCTCTTGAAGCTTTGATACCTTCTTCAGCGCCAAGAACTCAACACAAAGACCACGCAACTTTCCCAATTTGACAGGGCACAAAGACACAGTCATTGCCACCGAATCAATCTCTAAACCCAAAGACACCTTTTGAGTGCTAGGTGCCTCTGTCTTTCCAGGACCTTCACTCAATGGTAACTTCAACTGCTGAGACAGCAAAGCACAGGAACCCTGCCATGATTGAAGACACACAGCCTGATGTGGATGAATCAAGGTGAAATCATCCATTACAGCCACCACCCGTGCCGGTAACAAACCCTCTAATTTTCTGCATAACAAAGCTGATATGCGCATGGCGACTTCCGGGGCCATTCGATGCCCAAACTGCAAACGACTATCAACAATTAGCTGCCCTGCAGCATCCCTGTAACACTGCAGCGGCCTACAGGTCCTTGTCTCAAAAGTTGCACCTTTTGGCCGTAACAAAAGCCTCCCTATAACCCAACCCTTTGCAGTTGCTCCTGCAGTGGCAGGAGTGAAGCTTCTCAGCCTTGCTGCTGCTGCTGCCATCATGGCGGCACCCCTGCCCTTCCCCGCTGCGTTCTCCCTTTCAACCAAGGTGGAAAGGATATCCTTGTCGCGTTGGTGCAATAAGGGCACACTGATGTGAAACAGTCGACCCCTGGCCTGCCTGGTACCCACATGCTCCTTCTCGGTTACAAAGTTCAACGTGCTACTCCTGGTCTCCACCGCTGCTGCTGCCAAAGTCTTAGAAATCCCACAACCTGCCTCTGTAGCTGCCTCCTGCTGTCCTGAGCTGAACTGCCCCATCACCCTAGCCACCATGGGTCACCTAAATCCCCGCCGAACCTTGCAGACAGAGAAAAGGTTTTGAGGACTTGTGGGTGCTCCGCAGCGAGCTCCGCAGCGAGCTGCAGGGGTGTTGCATCCCCATCCCCACTATCTTCCAGCACTGCCCCCATCTGCAGCAACACCTGCACTATCTTTGTGTGGCCCTGCCTTGCTGCCACCTGCAGCGCCCTTTCCCCTCCCACCCTGTTATCCACCCATCGGCATACCTTTGTACCACCGTCCCCCCGGCCCACCAGCAGCATCACTGCTCCCAGATCACCCCTCTCAGTAGCCAGCAGTAGAGCAGTGGCTGACCCCTTCTCATCCTGGGATTTGGCAGCACGGCCCTGCGGAGATAGCAGGGCGCTGACAACTCCAGAGGATCCAGAAGTACGCCTCGCAACATACAGCGCGGTACCTGCTAGCCCTTCCCCCACGCAGAAACTGGAGGGGTCTGCTCCGAACTCCAGCAGGAAGGAGATCACTGTTGCCCGCTTAGCTGCCTTGGTTTTGGCTGCTGCTTTGTGGTTTGCAATGGCTGCTGCTGCCTTCTCTAAAGTAGGATGGCCACACGCAGCTGCATGCAAAGGACTCCAGAAGCCCGGGGCCTCGCTATACTTCACTTTTGCCCCTGTGGCGACTAGCTGCTTAGCAAACCCTAGGTTCCCATCTGCTGCTGCTAGCAAGAGCGCCCTACCCAACCACTTGCGCGAGGCACCCTCCATGTGACCCGATCGAGCCCTTGCAAAGCTGTAGAACCACCCCTTGAGGCTGAGATCCTCAGACCCTTCAGAGCGCGCCTCTAAGCCCTGTGTTAGTGCTGAAGCTGGTGCGCCACGTCGGAGCAGAGTAGCCACAATGGCAGCCCTCGTCTTGAAGCTGTTGCCAGTCCGAACCGAGATGCGGGCAGCACTTGACTCCAGAAAAGCTTCATACTCATCTGCGGGGCACCAGTCAATTGCTGCATTAGAAACGTCCCTTGCAGCATATTCTGCCGCCGCTGCTCTGGCATTAGTGGTCCCTGTCACCGCTGCCTCCACCGGTCCCCATCCGTCACTGCCATTCTTATATCCAGCAGCCGCGGGCACTGCTGCTAATAGCAGCTTCACCATTCCCAGGTGACAACCTGCTGCTGCTAGCAGCAAAGATGTGAAGACACAGCGCACTTTATCATCCTCCAGCCATAATGTTTTTGAAATAGCCTGTAACAGCTGCTTCACAGCGGACATATTTGCACGGATTACGGCATCCGACAGAGGCGCAGCAAGATACTTGGTGTCAGCTGCGGCAGGAATACCCCGCGCAAGTATCTTTGCTACAATCTCTAGCGCATCCCCCCTGACTGCAGGACCCAGTAGGGACCTCTTCATACCCTGCCACCACACGGCCGCACCGTGGCCCAGAAGTATCCCCATGCTCGCCCAGCTCCCAGCCTTTGCAGCCACCACCAATGGCCGTTCACTGCTTAGCTCCTTATCCGGCCCTCCATCGACTGCTGCTCCGTGCTGCACTAGGATCTCTACAACCTCCGCAGAGCTACCCTGTCCACATGCCGCACTCAGCAGAGAGTGGTCTCGGCGGATCAATTCGCGCACATTTGCCCCATTCTGCATCAGTAGCTTGACCACCTCAATGTTGCCCTTGCATGCAGCTGCCTTGAGAGGCGCCCCCACCCCAAGAACACCCTCAACAGCTGCCCCTCCTTCTAACAGCAGCTGTACAACCTCCAAGCTCATGCTGCTGCTGCTGCCAGCAGCCCGGGTCAAGGGACAGAACACTTTCCCGTGTCTGTCCAGCTCGCCAGCCAGCCCCATATTCTTCTCTACCCACTTCTTGGCCTCACTGTGACGCCCACCTATCACTGCTCGCTGCCCGCTGCAATGTGCTCCTGCTGCTGCTGCTGCTGCACCGCCACTAAACACCCTGTCAAGACCTCCAAGCGGTGCTTGTCGCTGCTGCTGCTGCCGCCGCTTGCTATGTCCCCGGACGCCGTGCATGTATCCCTGGTGCTCTGGCTGCTGCTCTTCTCTTCCCCGTCGTGATTGGTCCCTCTGCATGCAAGACAGGCATACCATTACAACAAGCCGTGTCGATGTGCCTGCTATCTGCTGGCATGCAATATGATAATATGATTAAGAAGCACATACTGTCTTCTGGGATGTTCTAGATGTCATTGGAGTTAGCAGATCAGGATCATCTAGCAGCCCTAGGAAACCTTAATCTACATAAAGGACACAACTATATGGTTGCCAAAGGATGAAATGGCCTTCTAACTCGGAGATATGCAAACATAGGGCATTACAACGTGCAGAACTCAATACAGGCTCCAATGCATCCAGTGCCTACATGTTGGAGAGTGGAAGATGCCAGAGCTTAGGGCACAACAGCTGGTAAAAACAACAACGTGTATCTTTAACCCCTTGGAGATCCTTGACAAGCTGCATGTGGATATAGTCCACCCGTGGCAATGGGACAACGCAGGAACTGCTCTGCAGCTGTAACATTAACATGCCCATGTTGGCCTAAAAGACCGCAAAGTCAGTGAAATTTTGGGTCAGGGGACGCAAAACGACAGTCTTTTGGATTTCACTGCTCAATGCCATTCTTTCAAGAAGTTCCAGTACTTGTACAGTTGCATTACTTCATGATGGCCAGTCAGGTTATAAGGAGCAGTAAAACGTCCCTGGCTACCACCTGCAAGTAGCTTATGGATAGTATGCTCAAATATATCACCACTTTAAATAACTGGGATATACATGGTCAGCAGGTAGCTAGGTGCTAGCTTCCTCTCTCATGAAGTGCCGAGGACGAATGTAGCACACACATGTCTGCAACGCCCGGGAAAAGATGGACAAGCTGTCAATTTTGTAGTTTCAACAGCGTACATGTATGAAGATGTGCCCAATCATCTTTGCAATGTTGAATGGTCGAATTTACTGATGCCAACAGCACAAGTGAGCTGCAGCAGCGAGTTCCCCTCTATCTCAGCAGCATTATTTGCTTCCTTGTCCAGCACCTCTTGTTGTCTGCTGCCTTACCTCTATTGCTCGTGCTGTGCTGGCTTCTGACTCTGAGCCGTCTGAGCATGGTGCCAGCCAAGCAGCATTTCGTGTGGTTGTGATCGCTTCCCTCCTCGTGGTGCCTCCAAAGGATCTGCCCGCCACTGCTGCTCCTGCTCCAACTGCAAATGCTTCTTCATCGTCATCGTCATCGTCGTCGTCGTCGTCGTCGCTGTCACCGCCCCTATCTGCTGCTGCTTTTGCTGCCCCGAATGCTGCTCCTGCTGCTCTTGCTGCTCTTTCAACGGCACCTGCTGCTGCTCCTTCTTCTCCTGCTGGTCCAGTGGCCGCTGTTTCCGCTCCTGCTTCGCATTTTATTGCTGTTGGCTCTTCTCTTTTGACGACAGTAACCCATGCTGTTTCCCCTGCAACTCCCCCCGCGCGTGCATCTGCCGCTGCTTCACCCTGACACCTTGCCTGCCTTTGCACAACAGGCATGTGCCTTTTCCTACGAGGCATTCCTTCCCTACCACATGTTTCTCCCTCTGCACCCGCTGCTGCTGCTGCTGTTCGCTTCCCGCAGGCTCCACCTTGCTGGTGGTGATCCAGAGTACCCGTAGCTCCCCCAGAAGCTCCTGGCTCCCGCTTTATCAGCCTGTCCCATTGCTGCTCGTCCCGTTTCATAAGTACTGATCACGTAACAGACAGTCCTGAGCCCGCGTAACAAAGAGACCTGAGAAGATTCAGCCCCTATCAACTCCGCATTCGCTATCAGCCCCTAACAACTGAACAACATCGCCCACTTCATTGTTGTTGAAACATGCAAGTCAGGTGTATGCGCACGAGCACCGGTATGTACAGGCCGGTGAATTAAATGCCTCAAACCAGGCCGAAACTGCTTGGATGCGGCCAGTTTTTGTGACTAATGGCACGTGGTCCATGTGCCAAGGCCCTCGACATCAACCCCACGGACCTCCGCCTTCTTCGCTCCGCAACATCTACAATTGACGAAACAGAGCGCAGTGAAAGAAAGAGCACTCCTTTGCATGCTTTGACTTCAACAATGCGAAGGCTTTGTCAAAGAAAAAGCGCAAAAAAATTACAGAAAAAAAGAAGATTCAGAAAAGTAAATCTTAGAAAAGTAAATCCTCTTTTACCAGATGCTCATTCCACTGTTGTGGGGCAACATAGTCCGCCGTGACATGCAATGGTGCTCATGTAGGGCGAAGGCAGAAGTTCACTTGCGCTCCTTCGTTGGACTGGTCTGATCCGTAAGTAGCAGATAGAGCAGTGCAGACGGTAGTCACGGGACAAAGTGTAGCTCTCAGTATCGGTCTCTTCCAACACATCCTAACAAGCTGGTTGAAGTAATGTGGCGGGTGCTGCACGGTCCGAGGGGCTGTGCAGCGATCGGCTGGCTCTGATATGTCTGGACGCATACCGCATGCCTTGCCTGGTATCCTGGGGATGATCAACTGGGGTTGAACAGCAACAATCATGCTTTCAAAATGGCACCTCAGGAGGTGCACTTATAAGGAGCCAACCTAGGCTCTCATGGACAGAAAGACTTCACTTGAGCGTGTTTCCCATTGCCACTGACTACTACCAGTTGCCGCCCCTCTCCCAGGCATACACATCACCAGTAGGAATGGTTGCCCCTTCATATGCTGCATCAATGTCCAACATGTCAATCTCATCCAGAGAGAAGCTGAACAAGGTCTGCCAGTCCTGCACAGTAAGGCAGCAGCAGAGGTAAACCGCTTAGAATCAATCTGAGCATGCCGTTGGTGCCTAAGTTGGCTCCTTGCGGATGGAGCTGCCCCCACTGAGGCCCCAATATCTAACGCCCTCATTCAGTAATTTGTAATAAAAGTAATCTATATGAGGCATTGCAATACACCAATGATGTCCTGAGGCTAGGGACATAAGACGTATAAGACAAAATCAGTTTGATTAATGATCACCAAGACAGTGTGCATGCTTATTCGCTGAGTTTACTGTAATGAATGAAATGCAGGCAAGGGTGGTGAGAATGGACCAGCTGATTCAAGGTCTGCCAATAGTGCACAGGAGGGAAGGAGCAGCATGGCTACTTGGTGATGCCCATGTATGCACAAGCATTCTATGGCGTACAATGGAGGAAGTTGGCCTCCTGAGTGAGCGAGGACCCCGTTGCCTACACCCTCAACTCTAAGTCCCTAAACTACTGAGGACTACCTTCCCAGAGGACGCCTCACCCAATACAACTCATCAATGCAACCTAGAGGCAGGAACAGCTTCCGATTCCTGCTTGTCAAAGTACAATGCTATGTCAAGAGCTCTTCTAACAGCAGAAGCAGTGAAGAACAGTACTGCAGGACGGCATGGCAGGCATGAGACTTGTGTGGCAGGAACAGTAGAAAGAGCTGCATTGCAGGGCTTCGCAAAAGCACTAAAGCCACAAGCAGACAGAGCAAAGAGGACCAGAAGTCAGGGAGAAGCAGCGGGAGCAGCAGCAAGTAACAAGCGGAAGCAGAAATACATGCAGCAATAGCCTTTTCAGCCCTCTAATCAATCTTAAACCCTACTCAGTGACACATCTCCAGCATGATAATGAGGAGCCGTGCCAGATATACCAGGGAGTCTGCGGCATGCACACAAGGCAGCAGACCTAAAACCAGCAGATCTGGTATTGGCCCCACTACCATGCTCAAAGACATGACCCCACTCCTTTCACACTGGATGCTGCTTGTAGCCCTCTTTCAAACCCTAAACCCTAATACAAGGGGCCAAGCTTGGTTCGAGTCCTAGGCAACCTTAAGGAGGCACCCCTTACAGTTGTCCTCAAAGATAGAACTTAAAGATCACCTAATAATCAATGTGTTCGTTGCCCTTACCCTGAGGTGTGTTGCATTCCTCGCCCCCAGCACCACTGCTGCCACCTGCTGCTGCTGTAACACCCATCTAGCTGCTACTGATGAGATGGACACACCATGCTTCAGGGCCACACGCTTTAACACCTGGAGAAACAGCAGGAACACACGTTATACATACAGATCAGATCACCAGAAGCAAAAAAGTTGAGATTACCAGATAACCTTGTCAAAGCTGATTTTACTCATGCATGCTTCATGGACACACGCTTTAACACCTGAAGAAACAGCAGGAACAAACAACATTTTGCATAAGATGTTCAAGAGGCATTCCAATAGCCTCACTAGCTTTTCTGCCACGCATTTCGAAGTCATTAGGTGTAAGATGAAGAAACAGCATAGGTAGATATTAGATCACCAGATGCAAGTACCAGTATGTTGAGACTACCAGCAAATAACCGCATCATAGCTATGTCTACTCATGCGTGCTCCTTAACACCTGGAGCAATAATAGCAACAGCCAACTAATATATACCTTCAGACCTTACGCACAGGAATCACTCCCCCACCCCTCCCATCACCCTCTCCGCCCTTCCCCCGCTCCCCCTCCACCACCAACGGCCCCTTCTCTCCCAAATACCCCTTTCCTTGCCCTTCCCTTCCCTGCCCGCCCCTCGGCCCCTCCCCCCCCCCCCTTCTTCCCCATCCCCCACTCACTGGTAGCAGTTCTTGCAACCACCCCCATCCTCCCAGCTCCTGGAGTAAAGTGCCATACTTGGCCTTACTGATGGTGTCCAGCCGGGCCCTGCAGAGCACACACATATTGAAAGCACTCATTGATTCAACCACACTTTTTGCTATGGCATATCATGAATTATGAGCACCCATCTGACCCACAGGAAATGGTAAGGAATCCTATGCACCAAGGAACCCTTCCCACAATCCCACACTGGAGAACGTACACGGTCTTCTCTGCGACCCACAGGCCTTTCTCCCTCATCCTTCTGCAAGTACCATCCTCTCATTGCTGTGCAGTGGCACTTTGAATTGACCATTTGCTCTTGTTGCCGCCTCTACTTCCTTTATCACAACCACTCAACCCACTCTCTAGTGCACAACAAACTCTCCCTTGAATCTGGCAACCCCTAAGCCCCTAGAACCCTACACCCTAGACAGTAACCTCCCAACTCCTGTACCCATCCCCCCCCCCATGGTTTGCCTCATTTCCCTCATCATAGGTGCTCGCAGCCCCAGACCAGCCCCCGGAGTTTCCCCCCTTATTTCCTTTCTTCATCTCACTTTGCAGGAGACCCATCTTGAGGTGCCACTCTGTCCCTTCTCTATACAAAGCAACCTTCCATAGCCGCAGCCGCAGCCTGATAAGAGCCATTAGGTTTTGTCACTCCATATATTCTCCAATAATCCAGGCACAGCCCGTTTAACGCCCTCTCTACCCCAGCTCCTAAACACATTAAATAAAGAAATAGCTCTCTCATGGTTCCACTCACTTGCTTTGCAGCTGGCATATTGAGGTGATATCTAGCAGAAAGCCCCCTGTAGTTACATACCTTCAGCCAAAAAAGGAGGAGGAGGAGGAGCAGCATACCCCGCCAATTCCATTTCTCACTCCTATTCCACTTACTTTGCAGGCGGCATGTTGAGGTATCTTTCTGACAGGAACCCCCCTCCTAACACGCCATATGCCATGAGGAGGAAGAGCCAAAACCTGAAACTCACCTCACCTCCGTTTACCCCGCTCTCTTGCCCTGATTCACTTACTTTGCAGGCGGCATGTTGAGGTATCTTTCTGACAGGAATCCCCCTCCTAGCACACCATAAGCCAGCAGCTGAATGTCATGACGCTCACACCAGGAGGACAGGAACAGCTGTGGACGGCGATCCATCACTGAGTAGGCCACCTGCAAGTGGCAGAAAGAACCATGGTTTAGGGTTTAGCGTTGATGTTTAACATGAGGGTTTAGGGTTGCACTCCTGCTTCTCTGCCCCAATTGGAGAAGCAGCACTAGCAGCATGAACGGACCGTCTTACCTAACATGTGATGGGCTCTCAAAAATTGACATGATGTGCTTGCTCAGTAGAAGTAGGGACCCCATGTCATTTTTACACCAAGGGGGTCCCTCCCTCAACCACGTGGTGAGATCCTTCAACACACCATCTCTTTGCGTAGCTCCCTTTCCCTTTGCTCAGAGCCCAGTCAAAGTCTGGTTGGAATGGTTGCAATCCACAGCAGCACCAGCACTAAGAGACAAGCATTGAAAGCAGATGTTTGGCAAGATCTCTCCAGAGACTCTGTCCTTAACAGAGGATTCTCTACTCCTTCCTTCTACTCTATCTTCCCATGAATCATTCATTTAATAATTCATTTGATACCAATCAATGTGTAGCAGCAAAAAGGGTTGGAGGAGCAGGAGCAGTGCTGCACTAGGAAACCACAACAGCAGCACATAAATAAAATCCTAACTAAAATGGGTACAATCAAAAACCCACACTTTACAGCACATACATAGTAGTACTCCTGGCACCTTCATATCAGTGCCAGCAACATGCTATATAACGGCAGCCCTTCCCTGCCACCCCCCTCCCTCGCCTTTTGCAGGGGCTCCGCGCCCCCCCCCTGCCATGTACAGTGGCACAAGCTGCCTTAGCCCGGTCGCGGTAGATAACCAACCTATCAAGGAACCCACGGCAACTTGCAGCGCTGCGAACGGGGGCTTATCGCGAATGAAATCTGAAGAATCGACCCGAATTTTTGGCCGTTTTCGGTGCCGGATTCTAAAGGATTAATTATTGGTCCTACAGCTCACTTCTCAACCTCCCTCTCTGACTCCGTACACTGTACAACACTTTGTGAATCCACCACTGCACAACCCCTAAACCCCAAAAGCAAGCTTAACCCTTCATCCACTAAACCCTCCATCTGCAACTGCATACCCTCTAAACCTCAAATATAAGCTAAACCCTCGCCTGGTTACAAACTGGCACACCGCTTTACAGTCAACCCTCACCTGGTTACTAACTGGCACAATGCCCTTGTCTTTGAGTTGCACGAGCCTTGGCACATCCCAATTTGTCACTCCAAAGTTCTGAATTAGTCCTCTCTCCTTCATATCCATGAGATGCCGTGCCACATCAAGATAGCCTTTAACACGGAAGTCTTCCCAATGAAGTTGAAGTAGAGGGAGGGAGGAGATTCCAAGGCGGGTCAAAGCAGCTCGGACACGCTACAAGAGCAAGAGCAGCACCAGGTTGTCATAGACCAGCAGTTAAAGCATATCAGTAACGTCAACAAACAGCCTTTCAGTCCCGTGGTTGCACATAAGACAGCTGAGTTCAATCAACCAAAGGAACCGGTGCAAACCCCTGGCATTTCCCTTCTCAACAGAATTAAGACACCACAACTAGCAGAGGCATTTCACAGAAGTCTTCCCAATGATATTGCAGTAGAGGGAGGAAGACGTTCCTAGGCGGGTTAAAGCAGCTCGGACACGCTACAAGAGCAGGAGCAGCACCAGGTTGTTAAGGCAGTCAAGACATGTCTTTAGGGTCAAAAGCAGACAGTCGAACCCATATCATGAGACTCAAAACCAGCAGTCAAAGCATATCCTTCAAAGTCAACAGATAGCACTGAAAGCATCTCAGATGTTAATTTTGTGTCTCTGTTGTCTCACAGGACGGAAGGAAAGCCAAAAGCATCTTGCACAGCGTGTACATGGTAAGGAAGCAAGCAGCAGCGCAAGGGGCTTGTTGAAACTCGCAACAGGAAGAGGCATGTTGTGCATGTCTTCCCAATAGAACTGAAGTAGGGGAAGGGGGATATGCCCAAATGGGTCAAAGCAGTCTGAACACACGAAAAGAGCAAGAGCAGCACCAGGTTGTTATAGCAGCAATAAACAGCTTATCATTAAGGTCAACAAACAGCAATAAAAGCATACATACAAGTCATACTATATACCTTCAACGATGTGTCACATAGCGTCCATATTCAGCAGCACCCCACCTCCATCCCCAACGTTTAGCTCTGCTTCTAGGGTTGCACCATACTTTCCTTCTCTTTCCTTCTTTCACTGAATCAATCAACCAACCCCGACACAGCTAAACCAAAAGTTCATTCCAAGACCATGCAGCACACAAGCCCCGCTCCCTCCTCTGCACTCACATATTCAATGATGTCGCTTTCCTTCAACCCTAGCCTATCTGCAATGTGCAGACCTCCCCCCCCCCCCCCCACCCCCACCCCCCTTCCCTCCTTAGACCCACCCTTTCCAGCCTCCACCATGTGGCCCCTACCTCCCCCACCTTCCCTCCTGCTCTTACATATTCAATGATGTCTCCTGTGAGCTGCTCAGGTTCAGGTCTGCCCATAAAGCTGATCTTAGTGAGCACCACCGCCTGGTCCATGTTCCTAGGGTTCAGCCTGATGAAGCGCCCCACCATGGTCTCAGAGGGCCCATAGTTATCTGCGGTGTCAAAGGTACTCACACCTGCATCAATCAATCAAATAAATCAATCAAAGCGCAAGACCAGCTATGCCAATGGCCAAACCAACCAAGGCCATCAACACAAGGCTCCTGATCACAATCACAAAGTCAGACAACCGATGGTGGAAATCTGCATGGCAGACGCCAATCATCTCTTGTTCTAGATCACGGACTCACTATCTAAAGGAAAGTGGCTTTGGCTATGTCCATTTAGCTGCTACTTCGAGCTACCTTGACACACCATGGCGCATCATTTTTTATTTATTCTATTTATTCATTTATTTATTTATTTATTATTATTTTTTTCATCCTTTGTTCATGTTCCGCTCATGTTGCTGCATACTCCTCCTCCACTGTTCCACCTCGCTGTCCTTTGTGACAGCTTGAGATGCGGGGCCTATGGCACTTTTTGCTATGGCATATCATGAAATGCTAATAATGCTCCTTTTGCCAAGGTCCCAAATAACAGAACTCGCACCCATCCTGCTACTGCTACAAACCTAGGAATTCATTTAAATCCTTTGATCATCCTGGAATACAAACTATGGCGATTGCAGTGCTGCGCACAGATGACCTCATGCCTTGTATTGTAGGTCGGGAAATGCAAGCTAAAGCTGGATAGGCTGCGAATAGACAAGCAGTGCAAATGCTAAGACATGAAAAGCAAGGACACATTAGGACCGCTTTTTTTATACATTACGCCAGCTGCTGCTTTGGCACAGCGCCAGGCAACATATCCTCAGGGCTTTTCCTTCCAGTTACGAGAAACCATGGTCTACTTGCTGATAGCATTCTTCGAAACTCCTGCAGTACAGCTGCACCTGTTATGGAATCACTGGCACAACACCCCACCTATTGCTACCTCAGGAAGCCTCCCCCTTCCCATGTCTAAGGAATGAGCATTGCACCTGCTGCACACGAACTTCCTCATGTGCCAGTGCTAAGTTGGAGGCTGCATGGCTGATGACCAGCACAGCATTCCTGGGTTTTTCTGCTCAAACCCCTGGCCTACCTGCTGCCAAGCATTTCTCCAAGTCCTGCAGTGCAGCTCCCCCTGTTGTGCGATCACTCAGAGCATCTCCCCTGGTCATGGCAACAACATCAGCAATGCAACACAGGAAGGACTCTCATTATTATTACATTTCATGATATGCCATAGCAATAAGTGCCATAGGCCCAAAGGACTCTCAGTACATAATTGCCAAGAAGATATGCCCATGGTGCAACAGGTAGAATCAGCGGTCTGCTAATCACATTTCAAGATATCCATCGCGAAAGGTGCCATAGGGAGTCTGCTAATGACCTCAAATGTGGCAGAAAGCAGAAATAAACAATTTGCGACCTGTCAGATGTGCACTGTGCATTGACGACTTAGTCATGATATCCATGTTCTCCAAGGTTCCTGGGACAGCCTTCACAGGCACATGCAGAAGCTGCTTGGCAGACCTTGCAAGGGGTTATCTTGCTGTGGGGAGGCGAAACATGCTGCTGCTAGCAATTGACGTAGCGTCCACTGCAATAACAGCCTTCACAGGCACATGCATGCAGACTCTGCAGAAACTGCTTGGCAGAGCTTGCCAAGGAGTCCTCTTGCTGTGAGGAGGCCAAACATGCTGCTGCTAGCATTCAGGAGAGCGTTCACTGAAATGATAGCCTTCACAGCCACATGCATGCAGACTCTGCAGAAGCTGCTTGGCAGACCTTGCCAAGGGGTCCTCTTGCTGTGAGGAGGCCAAACATGTTGCTGCTTGCACTGGAGATCGCGTCCACTGAAATGACAGTCTTCACAGCCACATGCATGCAGACTCTGCAGAAGCTGCTTGGCAGAGCTTGCCAAGGGGTCCTCTTGCTGTGAGGAGGCCAAACATGCTGCTGCTAGCATTCAAGAGAGCGTTCACTGAAACGATAGCCTTCACAGCCACATGCATGCAGACTCTGCAGAAGCTGCTTGGCAGGCCTTGCCAAGGGGTCATCCTGCTGTGAAGAGGCTACACATGCTGCTGCTAGCGTTTGAGTTAGGGTCCACTGCAATGACAGCAATGCCTGCCACAACTGCTGCTGGGGCTTAGGTGTAAAACCCTGCTGCAGCTGCTTCTGGGGCTTAGGTGCAAGACCTGCCACAACTGTTGCTGCTGCTTAGGTGCAAGACCCTGCCGCAGCTGCTGCTGGGGCTTAGGTGTAAGACCTGCTCACCTGTGTTGACCATCCAGCTGCCAACAGCCACGGACAACCTGTGGAGATCAGCATGTATCGTCGCCCAGTTGGCAAGGCGCGTACGTCAAGAGCCAGATTACTCGGCCGAATATAAAGATCAGATCTCGCACCTGGCTGATCTCCAATCCTTCCGCAAGCTGTACTGTGGGGATGGGCTCGGTTGGGTTTAAGACCTTCACTTTGGCCTTCGGTCTGCGTTTGCGTTTGACGGGTGCCGGTGGTGTGGAGGGAGTTGTATCTGCTGGCACGGTCTCAGGCTCTGTACCCTCAGCTCTTGCGAGACCTCCGAGTGCTAGACTAGACGGCAAGATGAGCCCTGACGACAGTATAATGTCGCGCTTCGTGGCACACGGAATGGTGTTGGATCGCTTGGGGAATGGTTGGGCCACTGAGGACGGCACGGTCCACCTACTTAGAAGCATTTGGATATCAATACCTGAGGACAGGCCCGTCGTAACTCCATTGGTCTGTGCCGTCCTTCAGCCAGAATGCAACGCAATTCAGCTTGTCCATATGCATATACCCATTCAGGGGTTTCCAGTCAGTTCTTGCATCGGCCGGCGTGATCTGCCTGTAGAGCGCTGCGGTTGCTGACGGCTGGCAGTACATGCAACAGGTGCAGAGCAGTACGGTAGCTTCACAGTCAAGATTTATCAGATAGCTTTCTCTGGCTTATTCACACTTTAGTAGGAATCAGATGTTGGCAGCTAACCAAGCCTCGATGGATACAAACATCACGCGTTGAGAGCGCCAGGCCACTTCACTCTCAACCCGAGGCAGCTTCACCCACCCTTGCTTACATTACAACTGCACCAGCCAGATCAATGACTGGATTGCATCCAAACGGTGTTTACTGCATGAGATATCAGCCAGGAGAGCTGCGTCCCACCCATGTGCGTAGGACATAACTGACAAGAAAGGACCAGCTCAGTGCTTCATGTCGCACAGACAACACAATAACATAAATGATTAGACATATATCAAACATAAATGAACCTGCAGTAAAAATCAAGGCCAACGAGTCGTCCTGTCCCATGCTCTCACACACACATGCATGGATGCCTCCAACTGACATAGTGCATGCCCCTCATTTCAAGGAGGAATCCCCCAAGGCAATAGGTGCAGCAGCAGCGCTGAGTGCGCCACAACTTCAAATCCAGGAGCATACCACTTCCACCAGCAGCTAGGGCATGCAGCACTCAACTCATCACACAATCTGCACCTATCATTGTTAGCGTGTGGAGAGCGAAGCAGGTTACCACCTGATTCCACCAATGAGGCAAGCACAGCACCAGCAACGGGCGCCACAAAATATAATAGCAGTGCCACACTGAATGACATCTCCTCATGATGACCTCTCCCTTTTACCTCCAGGCCTTCCTAAGGGCTCCCTCCCAATGGGATCATTGCACACTACCAACAGACAGGCAGCTACCTCTCCCTGCCAACCCAAAGAGAGAAAGAGAGAGCGGACACCATGCAGAGAAGGGGACAACACCCTCCTTGCATATAAACAGAGAGTAGGCCCACACCTACCATATAGATAGGCCCACTGCCAACCCAAACAGGGACATGTCCAGCTGATTGGTCTCCCTTTAGCCACAGGTCAGATGCTGGAACTCAGAACCAGAGCAAAGACATTGCAAGCAGGCTTTCGTTGGCATCCATTGTGTGCATGACGGAGGTTTAGGGTTTAGAGTCAGGGTAACCCTAAACTCTAAACTAGCAAGGCAGTACCAAAGCAAGGACATCGCACATGGGGCTTTACACGCTATCCCCCCAGTGGCAGGTAATGAGAGGTTTAGGGCAAGGCGCCATGCAACTGACTTACAGTTGTTTCTCTACACCCTACATGATCATACAGAACAACCATAGGGATCGCGGATGGCTCTTCCCACTAAAATGACTTGCCAATGACTACCATACACACTACACATACCTAAACCTCTACACTAGCAACAGGCCTGATGCTCACAACCATGCACACATGCCCATTGAATGCTACTTCTAGCCCACTCGTGCGCCTGACAAAGGGCCAGACCAAAGTGGCTTGCCCTGATGACCCACCCCCCGTGCTGTCCTAATTCCTGTCATGTGTTCACCTCTCTTTGCCATTCAACGCAATGGACACATTTCCACCAAACCCGATTTACGGTCTTTCTCCAACGACTATCACTACAAAAGGCTTGGTCTCAGCCTACCCAAACTGCAAATGCTACACAAACACAACACTGCACAGCCCCAAGAGAAAGGTGGATAGCAAAAAGGTGGGGATGACAACTTACAATGGCATAGATTCGAAGCTTTCAGTGAAAGACAGAGAGCTCTCTGGCACAGGATGCCTTCCCGCCTTCTGCCTACCAAATGGGATAAGTTACTCTCTGCAAACGAGGCCGTGCTCTGTTGGACATGCATCGCTCCATTCATCACATCCCTGCCACCATAACTCACGCAACAGGGAGTCCAGGCCAGCCTAGGAACTGCCAAACCTAACCCCTCACCTTGCAAATTGCGCTGCCACAAGATGGCATTATGCAATTGTCCTCTAATCCTTGCAAACTGAGCTGCTTGAACATGCCCTCCCACAAGATGGCATTATGCAATTGTCCTCTGCTCATGCCAAGCACAGGGGACTGAATGAACATGCAAGGCTTCGGCACACCACTACCATGGCTTCTGCAGCTCCAATCCCAGAAACCTCAGCTTGCACAAGCTGCAGTCTCAAAAGATGACACAATTCCCACTGTAATGGAGGAGTTGTCGCCATGAGTGACAGACGTGCCTTCCTGCAACAGAGTTTTGTATCAGCAGTCACCCCAGTGCTGGCCGGGCACACTACTAGTTACATGCCATGCCAATTACTCACCCCTTCTATGATCAATTGACGATCCCACAACCATCTCAGCGGTGAGACTTCACAGATTGATGCCTGAGCTGCGATCACCCTGTAAAGCCCTGCTGCCATTGATCACTGCAAACTTGCAAAAGGGCGTCAGAACTGCTGAACATGCTTGCCTTTTGACAACTTCAGTAGCACTGCCTTGTAACGATGGACTGATCACTTGTAACGATCATCTGATCACTTGCCAGCACCGCACAGCACAGTACTCTAGTTAGTTACACACACTCCCCCCAAATGGAGCTACAGCATACCACATAGCCAGAGCAAAGTCAGCAAGCCTGGCTGCAACCCCATTACTCCAGATACTCCCATAGCAGTAATGCATGCAGTCAATGTCATTCTCTATATAATTGTTTTGGAAGATATGCCCTGACCATGCATTGCACTATCACACAAGCACCCTTCTCACAGCTGCCCTCCTCTATCATGCATGTCAGATTACATGGCACCAAGACCACCACACCACCTAACATGGCAACTGCTATATGTCATATACGTCCGACCGGCAAACTTGCATCCTGCAGTTATCCTCGTTGCGCTGTGCTTCAGCCACAGAGCCCACAGCAAACAAAGCCATTACAAGTCATTCCCAGTAAAGATCAATTTCATAGTGTACTAGCAAAGGCAACATTACTGAAAATGCTCTCGCTGGGGCCAAACACATCCCCCCACCCACCCTACTGCCCCCTCTGACTTTCCTGGCCATTAGTTCCTCCTTGGGACCAATCCTCAACCATTGACCAACATTTGACTTCACAGATACAATGATCGACCATCTCAGAAATTCCATTTCATGTCCAGGCCCATGCCACTCACAACCAGATTAAAATGCCAAAAGACACCAACAATAAATGTGATCCATACTTCCTATGCTCAATCATCCCCAATCAATCATCCGATCCTTTCCTCATCCAAGTCTCTTGGTCAATCGCCCTCTTTTCAGCCTCTGCCCCACAAGGATAGAGCACAAGAATTCCAATAGCACGGCAGGCGACTAACATCACGCTAAGGAGATATAGCATACAGAGTATCCAAGCACAATCGTAAGACAGCAGATCCAATAGGAATGACATTTTGCCGGATTGGTGATTCCCCTGGGATCTAGCAAAGATATATCTAGCAGCGCTACCCTGCTCCTAACAGTGAAGCAATGAGCCCCACCACACCACCACAGTGACATACTACTGCATACCATAGCCATAGCCATAGCATAGCAAATCCAGGAGCAGCACAGCAAAGACACTGCCTTTGACAGCATGACGCTCCACACTGCTTCAGACACATTAAACAATAACTGCAAGCCTCATACAAGACTAGATCATAGCCCACAAGAGCCTCATATAGCCAGAAAGCTACAAAGCACCACCAGCCGATGCACCTTAACTTGCGACCAGCTGCCCATATACCTTTGAACACCTGCCACAATTTTACCCTAGCACCCTTGCTGCACAGTTGAGCAGTGCAGCAAACCAGGACCTTAACCACTTGGCCAAACGCCACATTTCCCCAGTTTCTCCACTGCTAAACACAGCACACTATTTTCAACAGCCAATGGCATGCTCTCTGCAGGACCTCCCTCCCCAGGCATGCTTACAGTCCCATTGACCCCACCAACTCGCACCTACACCCCCAACTCCATCCCCCCACCACCCCTACCATATTGCACTAGACCCCCCCCCCCATTCTGTCTTTCACCCCTAGCTTGCACCCATGTGTCTTTGCCTGTACCACCCTCATGCAACCCCCACTTCCTCCATCCCCCTCAAGGCTCACCCCCAACCCGGAAGGTGGGTAAATCAGCCACAGGAACTGGACTAGCCTCACTTGCACCAGCACTTGGACTTGGAGTAGCAGCCTCAGATTTTGGGCTCTCCATCGGAGTGATTATGAGCTCAACCGGCTCTGGCTTGAGCTCTAGCACCTCAGCCTCTGGGCTCTCAGCTGGACTCGGCTTTGGTGCCTCAACCTCAGCCTTTGGGCTCTCAGCTGGGATAGGCGCAGGCGCCTCAACCTCAGCCTCTGGGCTCTCAGCTGGACTTGGCTTTGGTGCCTCAACCTCAGCCTTTGGGCTCTCAGCTGGGATAGGCGCAGGTGCCTCAACCTCAGCCTCTGGGCTCTCAGCTGGACTCGGCTTTGGTGCCTCAACCTCAGCCTTGGGGCTCTCAGCTGGGATAGTCTCAGGTGCCTCAATCTCAGCCTTTGGACTTGGGCTGGGGTTTAGGGCATCATCCTCAACCTTTGGGCTTGGGCTTGGTGCCTCGTCCTCAGCCTTTGGGCTTGGATTTGGAACGTCCTCAGTCACCCCAGCCGTCTGGAAATCACCATCTCCCTCACCCTCGACCTTTGGGCTTGGGCTCGGAGCTAAGGGCTCATCCTCAACCTTTGGGCTTGAGCTCGGAGCTAATGGCTCGTCCTCAACCTTTGGGCTTGGCTTCACCTCGGGTTCACCCACACCATCAGGAGAGGGGCTTGGACTCGGTACATCACCCTCAGGCAACTCCCCTTCAACCTTTGGGCTCGCGCTTGGGCTAGGTTTTGGAGTATCGTCCTCAGTTTTTGGGCTCGGGCTTGGGCTCTCCTTCTCCTCAGCTGCTTGAAACTCTCCATCACCCTCTGGAGTTGGACTCGAGCTAGGCTTTGGACTCGTGCCTGGCTTAAGAGACTCATCTTCTGCCTTGGGGCTCGGGCTTGGGCTAGGCTTTGGTCCTGGTGACGGGCTGGGGCTGGGCTTTGGACTTGAGCTAGGAGAAGCAGCTGGGCTGGGGCTGGGACTGCTGGGTGCGGGACTAGGGCTTGGGCTCTTTGGAGTGACAAAAGGCGTGTCACCAGGCACTAGCTGCTTCACTGGTAACACCTCCACATTGACCAAAGGTGCCCCAAAGAACTCACCCACCGGCTGCTCAAGCCAAGTCCCAGTTTGGTCCCGCACTTGGCCACTCAGCGAGTCAGCTGTTGACTGACTATAAGGACCAACAAGCTGCAGCAAGTGATCCAGCCTCACTGGAGCCAAGCCCTTGCTCCCACTGCTGCTGCTGGTGCTGTTCTTGCTGCTGCTAGTGCTGCTGCCCGTGCCGCTGCTGTCCAGCAACATAAGCGGCGGCGCTGGAACAGGCGTCGGCAACGGAACTGGGAGTGGAACTGCGCTCGGGATGAAGCCAAGGCCCGAACTAGGACTCGGACTCAGGCTGGCGCTGCTGCTGCCGCTATTAACAGGGTTCTCATCTGAGCCGAGCCAAACGAACTCCTCCTCCAGCAGTCGCCGCTGCTGCCGCTCATCGCTGTCACTGCCACCGCTGCTGATATACTTTTCACTGCCCTGTTGTCTGCCTGGGGGTGAAGTAAAGCTGCTGCTGCCAAGGGTCATCAATTTCCGGGGCTGCTGCTGTTGCTGCTGCTGCTGCTGGTACTCCTGCAGCCGCCGTAAGTGCCTCATAGCTCCGCCTGGTGACCCGACTGAGCCAGGAGATGGGACCAAAGTGACATTGTCGCAGCGCAGGATGGGCAGCTGTACTGAGGAGAACTTGAGCCCTAACCAGGTGGCATAGACCGACCTCACCAGGGATACGTAATCATCCACAGCCTGCATGTAACAAGACAACGATGCGACTGTTTGAAACACTTCTGACAGTCAATTTTTTGGAAATGCAGGCAACAAATCCCCTCTACCAACCTCCAGGCAAGAGGGTTTTCAGCACACAAATGAAAAAAGCAGATGTTGGATCAAAAATGAGAACCATGCAGAGTAAGCAAACGGACAAAATCTACCATTGATCACCAGCAAAGCCTTTTATAAGCCTGGTCAGGATCTGTAGTTATATGCTACTTCCAATTTGGTTTAACATGCTAGTGTCAGCTGTTTGAATATGCAGGTGGTTATGGTTTCCTACAGCAGGGGGCAACACAGCGATCAACTGGACATGCTAGAGGCATGCGTAATGCTTGGCCAACTTCAGCAGCTACACTTCTCCACACTTCGTTGCATGTGACTAAGATCTCCATGGGAGCTGAAGGCCAGCTGACACAAGGAGATGTATCCCTGATTCCTTGTATTTAAGACTTCCCTGTCTTCACCGCAGCCTTGTGATCTGTCCTCTGCCTCGCAGTACCTGCATTGTCCCCTGCATACCCTGCTTTCACCAGTCCCCCTATTCTGCTTCAACTCACCCCCCTTCTCGTGCCAGCACTACCCCCATCACCGCACCTACCCCCCACCCCCCCAGCCACCCCACTCACCCGAGCGTCACCCAGCACATCCGAGCAGTTCCAACTCGTCGCCCCTGTCTTCGGCGGCACCACCACCCCACCCACAAACTGCAACTGCTGGATGTTCCCCTGGCTCCCCTTCCCAAACCACGCCTCAAACGCCGAAAACACCTGATCCTTAAACACACCAAAGATCAGCCCCGCCGCCAACCCCGCCATCGCCAGTAAGAACACCAACGTCAACACCATCACACCCTTCGTGCAGCACCGCGGCAAGCAGCAAGGACAAACACGTTCCGCCGCAAGCGCCGGCCCAGGCGAGCTCGGCATCTTCTTCTTCTGCTGCTGCAACTTCCTCCGGCTGCTCCCGCCCCCTGTCACTCCACCGTTAATCCGGCCACCCCCATTCCCGCCCGCCCCACCCCCCGGCATCGGCGTCATCGGCGTGCGCGGCGCTTGCGTCCGGATCTGCGGCGGCCGTGCCGGGCTCTTCGGCCTCGGCGACGGCGACCGTGACGGCACCCGCCCAGCCGGCGACCGTGGACTATTACCGCGGACATTCCCTTTGTTGCTGCCGCCGCCTGCTTGCACCTCTTTGCTGCTCGACCTCCGCCCCCGACTCCAAAACGGAACCCGCCCTTCATTCTCATCCAGCAACGGCTGAGTACTATTGACCCTCGGTTGCTCCCCACCTGGCCCCTCCACCGGTTTCGGAGCCGCACTAAAGCTAACAGCTCTATCATTAAGCCCCTCAGTCCCTGTAGATGGCATCAAGGACAGCGAGGTCTCACGCCTTGTCGCAGCAGGACCGTCCAAAGGCCCCAACTCAATCTCCCCAACATGCACCTCGTTCCCAGTCGATTCAGCCGTGAAACTTCTGGTAGAATGACGTCCGACAAGCGCCGCTGATGCTGCTGCTGCTGCCGCTGCAAGGGTGTTGGTGCTATGCTGGCTGTAGAAGCTAGCTTGGCTACTCTCAATGCTACCCGCACGAGCAGCAGTACCACCACCACCACCACCCATCCTCTTGCCTGGCCCACGGCTTGAATCAGAATCCCCTGAATCCGCCGGCGTAATCTCGCTTGTCTTGCTGCCCCACTTTGCAGGACTAGCACTCCTACGAGGGCTATTACCCTTCCTAGGGCTCTCCCCATACTTGATGTTTTTCACCCCATTGAATATATGGAACTCTGTAACTGTTGCGCCACCCTCCTTCACCTCTTCCATACCTTCCTCCTCATTTGATTCCTCCCGCAATGCCCTAGGACTAACTCCTCCCACCCCTCCCCTCTTCCCTCCCCTCCCTGACCCCACACTCTCGTTGTCACTCGCCCTCCCACCAACCCTCACACCCACCACACCCCGCCTACCCCTCGGACTCCCACTAGTGACACTACTCCCACTAGCAGCAGTAGTTACACTCTCCAAGTCCCAAACCTGAGCCCCGTGCCCATCCCCAACGGGACTGCCACCCCGACCAGCTCCCGACTTCCCGGCTTTAGCAGCAGCTTTAGCAGCAGCTGCCGCCTTGGCCCTCGCAGCCAAACCCCCAGCCCCTGCCAACCGAAGCTGCTGCTGCCGATGCTCCTCCACCTCCCGCTCCCTCCTTGCCACAGCTGCTGCTGCCGCTGTAGCCTTGATCTCAGCAACAGTGGCAGCTGTAGCATCATCAACCCCCCCTCCTTTACCCCCTGTCCTCATTCCACTCGCATCCCCAAGCAGCAAATCTGCCACAGTAGCAGTAGCAGCTACCCCTCCTGCCACCCCCGCTGCTACTGCCATTGCCTCCTTCTTTGGACTCCCCTTCTCACTAGCACTACTGCTGCTGGTGGGCGTGCTACTGCCACCCCCTACCTTGCTACCTCCTTCCCCTGCCTCCCCACCGGCAGTAGCATCTTTCGGAGGAGGTGTAGCAGGTGTACCGGGTGTAGCAGGAGGTACAAACTCATCCGACGGGCCCTCCCTCACCACCTCCAACCCAGCACCGCCCTTCACCCTATCCCGCCTAGCCGCAGCAGCACCAGCAGCAGGAGCTGCTAAAGCTGCTGCTGCAGCCCCAGGAGGAAACGTTGCATTTGAATCACCCTTAGCAACTACAGCTCCTACACCATCACCACCACCACCACCAGCAGCAGCAGCAGCTGTTGCAGGTTCCTGTGCATTAGAAGAGCTCCGACCCCTCCCCAGCAGCCACCCAAACAGCCCCCCTCTGCGCCCCCCACCAGGCCCCGCCCCACCCCCAGAACCTGAAGTAGACCTAAACCCTAAGCTACTGCCAGTCACTTGCATGGAGTAGGTGCTACTGCCTGTGGGCTGTACCGAGTAACTCCCATCCTCACCGGGTGCCTGCTGGGAGTGCAGCTTAGCATCAGCACTAGTTACACCACCGCCACCACCAGCAGCAAGAGCAGGACCATCTTCTGCCCCTGTAGACTGCACTGAGTAGGGTTCCGCATCAGCACTCTCCGAGCCTTGGGTGACACTAGTTACACTAGTTACACCCCCCTGCTGTGTCAGCTCCCCCAGCACAGCTGGCTGACGGCTGGTCACTGCCTCCTTGCTCCTCACCCCTACTGCTCCTGTTCCTGCTGCCGCTGCAACAGCTGGCAAAGGTGCTTCTACTGCTGCCATGGCAGAGGTAGAAACAAGATCTTCCTCCTCCTCCTCCTCCTGCTGCTGCTCTTCTCCCTCCTCTTCTTCCTCTTCACTATCAGACCACCCCCTCCCCGGAAGATCATCATACTGCCTAGCCCCACCAACCCCCTTCCCCTTCATCCCAACGGGTGACCCACTGTCACTCAGCCGATTAAACCCTCCCCCTGATGTCACTAGTTCCTTCCCATGAACCCTACCACCAGCCCCTGCTACTGCCGCACCTCCCATATGCCCCACCTCCCCCATAGACACTGCCATCACTCCACCAGCAGTACCACTGACCCTAAACCCAGCAGTCGAGTCAAACTCTGACCCCACACCCTTGCGTTGACCAGTAGTGGTCAAATTAAAACCTCCAGTTGACCAGCTACTGCCGCTATCTTTGACCGACGACTTGTTGCTGCCATCATCAAGAGCAAAGCTGCCGCTATCAGTCAATAGAGACTCCCCAGACGGGTTACGCCGGTGCCTGCCTGAGGGTGGCTTCTTGTGCTCCTGCTGCTGCTTGTTTTGCATAATTTTCTCAAAGGCCTCAAAGCTCCTCCGCTGCTCCTCCTTAGACCCCACTTCCACTACCTCCTGCTGTTCCATCAGCTGCTGCTTGCTACCTCTTCTGGGCAGAGCAGGTGAAGCAGCACGGGTAGGACTTCCTCCTGCTCGTGCTCCTGCCGCTGCAGCCGCTGCCGCTGCTGCCATCGCCCCTGCTCCCACTGCTCCTGCTAAAGCTGCTTTACTCATACCCCCAGAGCCAAAACCCTCCCGCTCAACCCCAAGGGATGACTCAGCCCGTACCCCATCCAAGGGTTTACCATTCAAGCCCTGTAACTCACTCACCCCATGTAACTCCCCTCCTTCCTCTTGCTCGCTGTAGTGATAGGGCCCAAGACCAGAACCCTGGTAAGCAACAGGATTTTCATGGGTCATAAACACTTGTACTTCATTGGTACTAATCGATTGACTCATCCAACGATACGATTCGGGTGTACTGCTCCTGCCTGTATTATCGTGTGCTGATGAATATGTCGCAGAACTGAGGTTAGAGGCGTGCGAGAAAGCTGAGTGGGCCGAGGTGTAACTTGCCTGGGACATGGGTGACCCCTTGGGTGACACGCCTATCTGCGGGACACTGTCATCTGATGCACGGGGGCCCAAAGTAGGCGACACGTCTCGGGAAGACAAAGCAGGTCCGGGGGACACTGACCGCGAGGGTGTGTGACCCCGAGTGTAGCTGCCGGGTGACCCCAACACACCGGGTGTCTCCATGGGTGACACCATCTGTGGGGAAGGCGACCGTGGTAAGGCTTTAGATGAGCGCTTGGGCGATAGCCTGGGTGACAAAGAGGGCCCCCTAGCCGCCTTCGGTGACACCGGCTTTGGGACAGAAGCCCTCGGTGACAAGGACTCCCCCGGTGCCCCCTTTGGTGACACAGATCGCTGCTGACTCATGCGCTGCGGTGAGGCGGACTTCGTACCCTCCCTGGGTGACCCCCCCACACCGCCCACACCCGTTGACCCCTTGAGTGACCCCGGTGATAACGTAGTGCCGGGTGACTCCACGCTCCAGGTCTCCGAAACCCGCATCCCCGCCAGCTGAGGCTCCGGCGTCTTAATCCCAATCTCCCCCCGATACGGCATACCAGACGACACCGACACCGCCGGTGGTGCCACCTGACTTACCCGGGGACTCCTCCTCCTCCCAGCCGACGCTGACCGTGCCGCAACAGCAGCTGCCGCCGTCGCTGCCGCCGCCACCGCCGCAGCCTCCCTCGCCCGTGCCGCCCGTGCCCTCGCCGCCGCCGCCGCAGATGCCGCCTTCCCCGCCGCTGCTGCCGCTGCAGCACCCGCTACAGCCACAGAGGCATTCAAACCCCCATTACCAGCCTCCTGTTGCCCATAACCCCCACCACTAACCCCCCCACCACTGCTGTATGACCGGCCACCCTGACTCTGGTACCTTCTGCCACCCCCACTACCAGCGCTCTCATAGCTATAGTACCTATCCGACTCCGATAAACCCCTGCCACCAAATTCCACACCACCACCGCCGCCCCCTTCAGAGTAACCGCCACCTACCCTCCCAGACCCCACCCTACCCCATGTCCCTAAATCCTCCACTTCCACCAACGCGCCATCCTCCCAACTCAACACCGTAGACGGACCTCTGGGGGGAAGGCCACTGGATTGCCCACCATCCCTATCAACTGCCCCTCTGCCACCCTCCCCTCCATCCCCTCCTCCCGAACCCGACGGCACTCGCTGCTGCCGTGACCTCAAATCCACCCCAGCAACCCCCACAGCTTCTTTAGGGCTTCTCGCTAGCTTCCCCATCGGCGAATGCACTACCCCCTGCTCCCCCCTATCACCCCCACCACTGCCGCCACCGCCGCTCCTACCCCTACCGCCTTCCTGCGACCCATACCCCGCACTATCGCTAAACCTACTCCTTAGATACTGCGGCTGCTGCGGCTGCTGCTGCTCATAATTACCCCCCTCCAACTCCCAATCGGCAAACGATGGCGTATTGCCAATACTCGTTGAACCAGGAGACCCCCCCTTGCTACTGCCACCAGGGCTACCAGCAGCACCATGAGCAGCACGATCCGAGCTGCTGCTACCACCACTAGATAACGCCAGCTGCTTACTACCCGTCCTGGTCGGAGAGCCCCTAGCACCCTCTTGCTGCTGCTGCTGCTGTTGGCTGATGCGCATACCACTTGGTGGATTCCCAAAATTCAACAAGCTTCCACTCCCCATCCTCCCGGTAGACCTCATCCCACCACCACCATCAGCAGCAGCTGCTGCCGCTGCTGCCGCCTTCCGTGCTTTCCTATCCGGAGACCCAGGCGCGGGCTTAGGCCGTGGCAGCATATTACCTAAACCCTTAGGAAACTTCGGACTGCCCGGCCCGTCTGGCCCCTCCTCCCCAGTCCCATGCACATACGTAAACTCCCTTCCCCCTGCTGCTGCACCGCCCCCAGCAGCAGCCGAAGCAGCTGATGTTCTCCGATCATGTGATCCCTCATTGTTCGGCTCACTAAAGCGCACCGTCTTAGGGCTCACAGTCCGCCGCCGATCGGGGTTTGCCAGGGAGGAACGCTCTGGTGTGGCATGCCTGCTGCCCCCGGGTGTTAGGCTTTTGCTACCTCCTGACGGTTGTAGCTTCCCACCACTGCTTTGACCCCCAGGCGCTTCTGGTGCTAAGGTTTGACTAACACTCCTGAGCAAGCAGAGCAAAACACAGACAGCACCACAGCAATTTTCAAGGCTTTCAAACCTGGTGACATCTGATTGATAGCAACTTCATCACAAAGCAAACAGAGCTGAGATGAAGTCATTGCCTAGCTTATAGGAGGTTAACATACACACTGCTCTCAAACCTGCACATCATTCCCTTTAAGAGGAAGTAGAGGACTCAGCTACATGCCCAGTAATTTGCTGAGGTTTACAAGGAGCTCCATAGCCATGCTAAAACCTGCTGCTGCAGGGATGCCCCCTTTTCACCATCACCGCCGTCATCACCTAAGATAACCACTTTCTACATTGCCATAACTGACTTACCCCATTACCTTCTAACCTGCATATACTTCAACTATCACCCCTTGCTGCAGCTACAACAGGAGCACCAACCGCTGCCAAGCCCTTCCATAGAAACGCACTTGCCTCTAATCAGCCGCCCAGGACCCAGAGAGGTTTGTCCTATAGAGGTGCATCCCTCCCATTGCCAGCCCAAAACCTGGCAGTTTGGCGGCCCCAGAATACATAGCAACATGCTGATTCACAGGTAACCTGGAAGCTGAGCCTGTGCCAGTCTGCCAGTCTGTAAGTCCAAAGGATACGATAAAGGGCCCTTCCCTCAACAACATGCTGGAGATCAAATACAACCTCTTCACCTAGCACTCTCTCTCCCTATCTATCTCTATTTCTCTGCAAGTCCAATGGCTCAACCAACCAACAGGAAGACTATCATGTGGATTTACACCCTCTACTTAATAGGCAACTCCCCCCTCGCAGAAATGCCTGTGTAATAATGGCTGCACTAGCTATTGACGCCATCATTGCACGAGCTTCTGCTAACACTGCCTGAAAGCCCACACAACTTCCATACCCAGGGTCATGTTCTAACCATTGGCACTGATTTCACTCACCTTCTCACTCGAGTGACAATCTGCTGCTGACTCAGCTCGTCCAGCTCAGCACTTTTAGCACCCACCAAAGCAGTTGCGGAACCCTGGCGCCCACTGTGTGACAGCAGGTCAGCAGATTCTGCCTGATGCTGCTGCTGCTGCTGGAACTCCTGCTGCTGCTGCTGCTCCTGGCCCCTTGGCACTGCAAAGGGTGATGGGGATCTTGATCTTTGCTGCTGCTGCTGGTGGTGGTAATCATTTTCATGTCCATCGCCTTCCGCTTGCTGCTGCTGTTGGTGTCTACCACGGCTGGATGGCAGGGTATTAAACTGCTGCTGCAAATCATCTAGCTGCTGTTGCTGCTGCTCCCTCCAGCTACCTACTGCCCCTTGCCCTTGCTGCTGCTGGTGGTCAGATTTAGGGTGGAAGCCATGCTGCTGTTGGGGTACAGCATAGGGGTTGCTTGGCTCATGGCCCCCATGATATGGCTCCTTTAAAGCCCCAGGAGGGGTTCTGCGAGAGGCTGATTGTGGGTCACCCGAGTAGTGACTCTCGTCTGGTAAGCCACTGGGCGCGCGAGTCGGGCTGCTATCGAGCTCGCCGCGTTTGAAGGACTCTTTGAGGGACTTCCTTCGGGGTTTAACTGGGGAGCTGCTGCTGCTGTGGGGAACTGAGTCTATGATGGTTGTTGGTTCTGGAAAGGCATTGTCTGAGTGTGGATCTGCAGCAGCAAGTTCACAATTCTTTAGCGTCGGGAGCTGAACACAAGATACGTTATAACAAGGGCTCCAACCGACTCCAGGGTTGTGAGGGACGGAAGTTCTGAACCCAAAACACCAGCGGTTGTGTATTGAACGTTTTGCATGGAGCAGGGCGGTTTGTCAGACACAAAAGGAGAGTATATGCGCTGGTTTTGAGAAAAGACCGTTGATTATCGATCACGGTGAGCCCGGGTGACACAGAAGTGAGCGTGCATGGAAGCTCAAGTGAACCACTTGCAGCTGAGTTAGCTTTGAGCCAGACGCACCAGACATCTTTTATAGTGGTCTTCGTCTGTCTATGTGCATGACATTCTTGTCAATGGATGGTACTCGAGGGTTGAGCCCAGACTTCCTGTATCGCTAACGTGCAGAGAGGCCACAGTCCAGCACTTAAATCGGTCCAGTTGCTTATCGCGCTGTTGTAACTGCTCGCATATTAATGATGCAACAGCCAAGGGAAACTGTGAGTGACACTTCGCGATGATGCCCGCATTTCTTGTAGCTGGTGCCGTGCCATCCTGGGTGACTCGGTATCCAACCGTAACACACATTAACAACCGCGTTAGGGAGCAAAGTCTTCACACCGTGCAAGTGGGGTGCTGATGTGCTGTCACTAGCTGTAATGGGCAAGCTCAACGAGCATCTGCTGTAGTAACAGCATCGATACAGGCAGTACAGCCCTTAAGCCCTTAAGCCCTAAAGCACATGCAAAGTGAGTCAGTGTGACAGGGGCCCTTTGCAGTTCCGTCAGATCGGCGCAGCACATTGGTGCACCAAGCCACTCTGGTAGCGGGAATTTAAGAACCTGCTGGCTGATCATACTGTATAACCAGTCCGATGGCCAGCAGCAGCCGGATGCAACACAGTCCAACGTTCACGTTGAGCACCCCCTTCTTGGTGTTGGATACCGCTGGCTGGGGCCCGCATTCATATACATAGCTGATGGACACTGCCTGACCAGATAAGTGCCACCCAACACGTGCAAGCTTGCCTTCCGGTACTTCTCTAGCAGTACCCCAACGGCATAGTTTGGAACAATGAAAACGTCCAGCACGTGCACATCAGTGAGGCTGAAACCTGCCGGAACCGCCCGCGACCTTCTAGGCGTGAGGAAAAGGTGCCCGGCGGGGCCACTTCTTGCGTCACGTGCACGGCATCCCGAGCTTGTCAACCGGCCCCCTGGGACTGGCATGGACCGTCCGAATGTGGAAGCTGATCCGCATTATCGAAGGTGAACCGACTAGAACTCACCAGCTCCCTCACACGATATTCTGAAATGGTTGGGGGCCGCTACATAGCCGCATATGGTCCGCATGCACCTTGGAATAATGATGACGTCTCAGCTGCTTTCGTTCCGAAAGACAGTCATAGTAATAAGGGTTACAGCAAACAGAGGGGACTCTGCCAATACTGACCACCTGCGTTCACTCCAAGCCGTTGCACACTGGTTTGGCACTCTAATTGTGCCAAGGTACTCAGATACCCTGTAAATGTGGTACGTTAAGTTGGCAGCTGACAGCTGTGTGGCAGGGCCATGTTTTTTTCTCAGATTCTTACGCAAACTTTCATCTGCAACTGCACACTGCAAATGTTCATGTCCCTGTGTTATATGACATCTGTGCAGAACTAAGTTTAATCACTGGTGACTGATCACTATTCACTGACTACTGCCGATGTGCTGGATGCTTACATCAGTGATCATAGCCCATGTGCTTGCCCTTCAGGACTGATTACGCCCACGAGCTAGCAGCAGCAGCGCGGCATGCATTTGCCATAAATGTTGCTCGTGGTGAAGCCGGGGTGCGGCTGGCTGAAGCTGCCTTGCAAATAGCAGCAGAAGATGACGCCATTGGTGGGTCACTGCCTCACTGGTCAGTCACTTTGGTGCTCTGTGCATAGTCACTGCCTCACTTAGCGGCACTTGTCACTTATGCCCAAGTTACAAACCTCCAAAAAGGAAAAGGCACAGCTCTTCATATGAGTTTTCCGTCAGTTGTACTTATTGTATATACATGTTACTGCAGCTGTACATATTGTGTTTGCTGGTCCTCGGTGGTGAACGATGACAAACAAGGAACTGTACATGACTTTGAAATACATTGGACCTGCTTTGCTTGCAGCTTCCAATGCGACTGTCAGATTCCCTGTGGAGGCTTATTTAGCTAGAATACGCAAAATTGCAGAAGATGTTGCCAGGCTGGAACTGAGCTACCATGCTGCCGGCACCACCAGCAGTAAAAGCAGCACACACAACAGCAGCAGCAACAGCAGCAGTAAAAGCAGTGCAAGCAATGGAGGCGGCAGCAGCAGCAGCAGCAGTGGGGCCATGTCTCCTGAACAAGCTTTGGCAGCTGTCGAACGATACATGTTCGCTCTACCACCACTACCACCAGCAGCAGCAGCAGCAACAACAGATGCAAGCAGTAGCAGCAGAACTGTCACGAACCAAACACAGCACGAGCAGCAGGACGCTGCCAGCAGCAGTACAAGCAGTGGCACTAGCAGCAGAAGCAGAGGGTGTGGTTTTATGTTATGGCCTGCAGGGGGTCGTTCCGCCCTTCCCCCTAGAACCCTAATGGACCATGCCGGGGTTTGGGAGGATGCTAGGGCTGCTTACCTCAATGAGGTGCTGGTGCGGAAAAGAGGGAGCGCAGCAGCATTGGCCATCATACACCAAGAGGTGGGGTGCGGGGCTGTAGCGTTGGGGACTTAGCGGGGGGATTTGTCTAGCGGGTATGCAGAAGCAGAGGTTAGTTTAACTAGTTGTGGGGAAGTGGTAGCTCAGCAGCATTGGCCATTGTATACCAAGAGGTGGGGTGCAGGGGTTTAGGGTGGGAATTAGCATCAGGCCTGGTTTAGGCGGTGTGCAGAAGGGGGGTGGGGGGGTAGTTTAGCTAGTTGGGGGGGGGGGTGGTAGCAGCAGCAGCAGTAGGGCCATCAAATACCAAAATATGGGTTGTGGGGGAGGGGGGGGGAGGGGAATTGGCACTAGGGTTAGTTTAGGGGGTATGCAGAGGCGGAGAATGGTTTAGTTCTTGGGGGAAAGTCCTACCAGCAGCAGAAGGATTACTATGAATCGTACTGGGGGACAGTCCCAGCAGCTAGTGAATCAAGGCTTGCATACAAAGAGATTAGCTTAGCTACTGTGTCTGCCTGATAGCAGCACAGAGCAACTGCAGCAGGGTAGCAGGAACAAGAGGAGCACAGAAGGTGTTTTAGAGCTAGTGTGGCATAGGAGGAGCAGAAGCAGCAGCAGGAGGTTCAGCAGGAACAGGGGCGGTAGGGTGTTTAGACGCTAGACCAAGGATTAGGTACATTGGACAGGTAGGACAGCAGCATTGGCGATAAACAGTGATCCTGTCTTATTGATTAAGCCTCGGGGAGACTTCCTGAATCCCTCCGTCCATTGGTGATATTGCACACGGAATAAGAATGAGAATTGCATTTTGTCAATGATCACTTTTGCTGATCATAAAAGTGAATTATGGGCGATAAATAAAAGTGAACTATGGGAGATAAATTGTATGAGACAGGGGGAGAGGGGCGCAAAAAGAATGAGAATTGCATATAACTTGGTTCATATCAGACGAAAAGGCCGGGGGTGGACGAGGCTCCTGCTAGTCGTGCTGCTGCAGTGGGTATGCCTTGACGCTTTTTATGCTTTATTGTGGCAACTTTGGCTAAAGTCATAGATCTGTGTTCCAAAGGATCACCCAGAGTATGTATAATACATACTCTGGGTGGGGAAATAATACTCTGGGTGGTTTCAAAAATGTGCTCTGTACATCTAAGATCCCCTGCACCCCCTTACACTCCCTCTTCCGCCCCCATAAACGACGGGTGCTTGGGCTTTTGTTCAGTACAACCAAACTTACCCAGTTCCCTTTACACCCCGACCCCGAAAGCTGTGTATGTTTTTTGGCTTTTGTCTTCAGGTGCTGCAGCAGCTGCTGATGATGGGAGCACTACCATGTGCTGCCAGGGTGGAATGCGGGTGAGCGGGGGGGGGGGGGGGGGGCCTTGGTCCTGTGTTTTATGCATTTAGTAGGGGGTAGGGGGTGCAATAATGGGAGCATGGCAATGTACTGCCAGAGTGGAATGAGGGTGAGCAGTCGGGGGGAGCATTGTTTTGGTCCTAGGGGTTAAGATCCTCTAGGCATCCATGGGGTGCAAGGATTTGTTTGGTGGTAGGGTTTGGGTACACACAAAGCTGATAGAGTTGCTGATGGACTTGCATACTGGCACACAGGCTGCTGTTAGGATGGGTGGTGTGGTGTCTGAGTGGTTTGATGTGCATGGCGGGGTGCGGCAGGGATGTGTCATTGCTCCCTTGCTGTTCAACATCTACATGGACTTTGTGGTTCGGCAGGCAATGGCTCAGATGCCGGAGGGATGTGGGGTGAAGCTAGCCTATCATGCAGATGGGAAACTTGAGCGTGATGGGTGTGGTAGTGGTGGGTGTGTGGAGCTGTTGTCTGTTCTGCTGTATGCAGATGATATGGTGTTGCTAAGTCCCAGCAGGGAGGAGTTGGTGGTCATGCTGCAGGTGATGGACAAGGTTGCTGCTAGTCTTGGGTTGCGCATCAATGCAAGCAAGACTGAGATCCTGTCCATTGACAAGGATTGGAAGGAGGGGGATGTGCCAGTGCAGCAAGGACCAGAGGTGGATATCAGTGAGGGTGTGGTAAAAGAGGTGTCACAGTTCAAGTACTTGGGAAGTGTGCTTGTGACTGATGGCAGGTTGGATGTGGAGTTGAATATCAGGAGGGGTAAGGCTGTGGGGAGGTTTAAGCAGTTTGAAAAGATGTGGGGTACCAAGCATCTGTCATTGGCTACGAAGGTGAAGTGTTACAAGGCATATGTGTTGCCAATTCTGCTGTTCGGGAGTGAGTGTTGGTCCCTGACCAAAGTGCAATCGCAAAAGCTTGAGCGGGTGCACTCTAGCTGCCTTAGGAGCATCCTGGGGGTCAGGCTGTCAGATCGGCACACCAATGAGCATATCAGGAAATCATGTGGGGTAGCCACCTTGTCAGCATACATCACAGCAAATAGGCTGAGGTGGCTGGGGCATGTGGGCCGCATGGAGGAGGGCAGGTTGCCGCATATTGCGTTGTTCTCTTCATTACATGGTGACATGACGAGGCCAGTGGGTAGGCCTCGCCATACCTGGGAGAAATGCGTGTGTGCAGATCTGAAGGTGCTTGGTCAAGATGAGGGGAGCTGGGAGGCTTCATGTCAGATTAAGAGTGCTTGGAGGAAGAGGTTGTGGGATCTTACGCACCCTTGGGAAAGCCAACGGTTAGTGAGGTGTAGAAGGCGCACTAAGCAAGCTATTGATAAGCATGTGGAGCGCTATGTGGTGCCTTTCAGTGGCTGGGAGGATGGTGGTTCACCAGTACCTAGGTGGTGGGAGCCACCTCCAGCCCCTACTAGGGTGGTGCTTGATCCTGCTGCCTCCCCGCCACCCATGTGTGATGGAAGTGGAGCAGGTTTTGGGTTTTAGTGGTGGTGTTTGTTTCCCCTTGGTGTGCACGCCGTTGCATCTAGCCTCAGCTTGTGTGTGGCAAATCCACCATCGGTTGTGTGGCTTCGTGATTGTGATCAGGAGCCTTGTGTTTGTGGCCTAGGTTTGTTTGGCCATTGGCATTGCTGGTCTTGCGTTTTGATTGATTTAGGGTTTGGGGATTATGCTATGGAACTGCGAGAGGGGTTTGGAATGCAGGGGAGGCCGGTAATAAGATAACTATCAGATGCATGAGAAGGTGCTTGATTTATAACACGATGGTTGGAACTTAAACGACAGGCAGGGAGTGAGTTTTGCTGAGTTCCACTTGGGCGCGAGAGTGCTTGGACGGCGGGGTTTGCTTATGCGCTCTGCTATACAGCGGCAGCGGCAGCAATTGCAGGACAAGAGACAGCGGAGCAGCACTAATTGCGGGGTTTCATGTCTTTGGTGGGCACTTCTACTTTGGCAGTTCTGGGCAATCTTCTTTGAGCAGGGAAAGCTCCAGTTGATTAGGACGCAAGCCCAGCTATGTTGAAGATCAAGCAAGCCTAGACCATCATCACAAGGCTGCTGATTGCAATCACGAAGCCGCACAACATGCGGTGGACTTGCCTATAATCACAAGCTAAGGCTGATTGCAACGGCTGTTATTAGATTTCATGACATGCCATAGGAGCAAAAAGTGCCATGGGCCCAGCACCTCAAGCGGTTACTGAAACCTGGTGGAACAATACAGGGTTGTCTTCCTTTGCTAGCAGGGGTAATGAGGAAACAATTGTGACAATAATGAAATCAGTGCATCACGTAATTCTAGTGAGAAATTGCATTACTCGGTTTCAGCGCTTCATGACATACCCTGCTATTCTCGTCCGCACTCTCCCCTGCTTTTGTTATCTGTACCAACCTCCAGTGAGAATCTGCAATAGCTACAATCGTTGTTCTGCTCTTTCTTGCTTCACAGAGACTTCACCACTTTCCCTCACGCTGTAGCTCTACCTAATTTGACCAGGGAGATGGTGCTACTGCCACTCACACCTACAAGCACTACAACCGCTACTGCCATGACTGCTACTGCTACATCTCCAGCTACCACCCCTTGCACGGTAGCTACTGCTGCAGCGAGCAATGCTGCTACTGCTACGGCTCCCGCTGCTACTGCTGCTGGTGGTGGTGGTGGTTTTAGCTGCTTGAATACCTGTAGCATGGGTGTGTTAGTGGAGCTGTTGCGGCATCTAAAGCGTGCGTATTGGCCTTTCCCTTGGGATACAAATGTGGATGATCCTGCAGTAGGGGGGAATGGCAGCCATGGGGGGTTCAGGTAAGAGGGGCTGGGGGGGGGGGGACCTGGTGGGGGGAGTGGGGACCTGGACCCTAAACCCGCAATGTAGTGGGCGGGGCAGGGGGGGCAAGGGGAGAATGGCGGCCATGGGGGGTTCAGGTGGGGGAGGAGGGGGGAATGTGGATCCTAATCCTTCAACAGTTGGAGCAGGGCACGTTGGGCACATTTGAAAAAGGCTGTTATTAGGCCCTGGGTGGGTGGAGCTGGGATTGTTTCTGATTGGCTTGTTTGACGGTTGGAATGAGCCCCGTAGGTCACCTCTTGTGCCTGTTGCAACTAACCTGTGTCCGGTGTCTGCTACTGCTGCTCCAGTCGTACTTGATCTGTCACCTGACCTTGTTGACTTGGTTTGACTGCTTTGACCTATTGTTTGACTTCTGGTTTGACCGCAGCGGTGCTGTTAAGGCTGCTTTGGGCAGTGATGACATCAGCGCTGTTCTACCTGCTGTGTCTGCTGCTCATGCCCATAATCTTTCGCAGGGTGGCGAAGACTGATGAAATGTCCTATGGCATCTGGGCTAGTCTTAGCTGATTGGCAGATACCTTTGTTGACCGTTTGTTTGTGACTGTTTTGACACGCTGTTTGACTTTGACTGCAGGGGTGCTGCCAAGGCTGCTTTGGGCAGTGATGACATCAGTGCAGCTCATACATGGTCACGTGTAAGCGGTACTAGCCATGCAGACCCCTAGTTGACCCCATTGACGTTTGTTTGACTGCTTTGACCCATTGTTTGACTTGGACTTTGACTGCAGGGGTGCTGCCAAGGCTGCTTTAGGCAGTGATGACATCAGCGCTGCTCTACGTGCTGTATCTGCTAGTGCTGCTCATAGACTATCACGTGGTATATGGACTAGTCCTGGGGGAGGGGACCTGGCACGGGCTATAGCAGCTGCTGAGAAGCTGGTCATGTTGGTGGGAGATGAAGAGCCTGAGGAAAGGTGAGGCACTAGGGGTGCAGTAGGGTTAGGTTTCATACTTGAGCGTTTGTGGTTAGGGTTTACTGGAAGGCACTAAAACGTAAACCCCAAACCCTCGTCTACATGCCCATCAGGGGGTAGGAAAGGTCCTGGCTGGTCAGGTTGGGGTGGGGCTTGTGAAGTAGTGCTGGGGGAGGGCGGGGCCTGGGAGGGCGGGGCCTGGGAGGGCGGGGCCTGGGAGGGCGGGGCCTGGGAGGGCGGGGCCTGGGACGTGGTACAGGCAAAAACGCAGGGGTGCAAGCTAGGGGCGAAAGACAGGATTTGTGAGAAGACTGGCATGGCGCATACAAAGCAAAGATCATATACCCGAAGTTGCAGCCACCACCCCAAACCTGGCACGAGCTATAGCAGCTGCTGAGAACTCTGGTCATGCTGGTGGGAGATAGGAACTCTGGTCATGCTGGCACGAGCCAGAAGAAAGGTGAGAGGGTGCCGGGCCAGGGGGGGGGGTTTAAGGGGGGGGGGACAACGGAGTGCCACTGCTCTTCATAGTGCTTGGAGTGGCTTTTAGGATGAAAGCCCATTTCTGTGTTCAGAGAGATGGGGGTCGGCAGGGTGGTCTTAAGTGTGAGGCAGCAAGGCATTTGGAAGAGTCCTTGGAGATGGGGTCTGACACGAGCTGTGACAGCTGCTGAGAAGCTAGTCATGCTATTGGGAGATAAAGAGCCAGAAGAAAGGTGAGGGAGCCAGGGGGAGGGGGCCAAGAGGGGGGGTTGGGGCATGGTGCTCTTGGAATGTGAGGTTGTGGCTAGATAGGCAGGAAGCTTTTGGACCGGTTCTGGGGGCGGGGACCTTGCAGGGACAATAGCAGCCGCTGAGAACTTCCAGGCTGGCTATGCCGGTGGGCAAGGAATAGCATGAACAAATGTGAGGCACTAGGGCTGGGATACGCTAAGCTACTCACTTAGCAATGAGATCATTACTTGCGGAGCCGATCATGATGTTTGCTCCTGCTGCTGGACCTCATGTTCAGGCATGTGTCGTCCTGTTACTGATTGGATACCAGAGACCAAATGTGTTTTCCACCTCGCTGTTGTCGTAACAGCTTGAGGTGTGAGGCCTATGGCACTTTTTGCTATGGGGTACAATTAAATGTCTTATAATTGTATATTTCCCTTCTTCTTCTTCTTCTTACACTTGATGAATTCGAAACGGCGTGGCAGAATAGCTGACTAGCTGGCTATATTTGGTCCTGCTGTGTTTTTGTCCTAGCACCTGTTGCGGTTGCCACACCTTGAATGCTTGTTTTGTTATGTTTTGTATTCCCAGGCGTGATTTGGCCGTGTTGCTGCTGCATGCTGGGCGATTATCCGAGGCAGCTGCTGAGCTTACGGCATATAAGAGGAGCAGAGTAGCCCAGCGTGGAGACCCTTTTGATGCACGGCTGGTTTCAGAGCTGCAGAAGATGATGCAAGAGGGTTCAGGGCTTGAGTCTGGGGATCATAACGGTGGTGGTGGTTCTGGGCAGCGTTTTAGGGAGTTGCCAGCAGTGATCAGCATAGAGAAGGTGCTGCGGGAGTGGGAGGAGCGGCAGGGGTTAACAGCAGGAGGGGATGGTGAAGATGTGGCAGTGCGGCCCTTGACGTGGTAGTATACCAGATTACTAGATTACCAACTAGCCCAAAAGTGAGTCGCTGGAAAGCGCGGGGCTAGTTGGTAATCTCGTACCGAGCGGTGGTAAAGTGTTACCGTACCGTAAACCTGGGCCGTGAACCCTGGTTTCAAAGGAATTGCGGGCCGTTGGTGATCGGTCCACTGCCGCTAAGGCGACCTGCATTGCGAGTGTTTGGGTCGACTTAGCAGTGGAAACTGCGCTATTGGTGTTTCGGCTGCGGTAGCTGGGGTGTAAGAGGCAGATGGTGGTTGCGTTGAGCACTTGTGCAGGCAATCGTGCCATGGGGCTATAGGTTGCTTAGGCTGGGTGCCGGTGAGGGTACGGGACTCCTCAGACTGTTGGGCTACTTGGAGGGATTGGTTTTGGCTTAGGGTGTGTATTTTATCGGTGATTCTGGCTTATGGTCCGTCGTTGGGCTATGTTGTAGTCTGATAGCCTTGGGCAAGTCATCTGGTGGCAGGTTGGTGGCAGTAGGGGACTTTGCAGAAATCTGCCACTGGAAATTCAGAAAGCGGGCTGCATCAATCAAGTTTACAAGTGACGCTGCTGCCATATGTGAGGAGATACAATAAGCAGCCAGCGTACGAGGAGGCGAGTGCACCGGTCTAGCGGGCTGAACTATGCCCTGCAGGCACAGCCAAAGGACTCTGTTGCCACACAAGCGCGGTGCGCGGTCGTTGATCCAGACGCCATTTCATGACTTTGGAAAGCGCATCCCGTAAAATAGGACACAATTGGTTGGCAGTCGTTGGCGATACTCCTTAGGGGTGAGCTAGTGACGACATTACGACACTGTTCAACGGAACTATTAAGCCAAAAATGGCAGGAACTCCCGCTCTGTGTATCAGTCTCTAGTGGGCCAACCTCCACGTAAAGGTATTCACGCTAACCCCTGCCTCCACTTCTGCCTGTTGAGCCATCAGAAATAGACATCCTTATCTCTGTTGGGTGCTATTGTAGTATACAGCAACCTGATCCCCCAGCCACCTGGCAATCTGACCTGCGATGTTTGGTCCCAAGCGCAACAAGGCCTTCCAGTGGGCCAAAGCAGCTGTAAACTCCCTCGACCTTACCGGCAAAAAAGCAGCTGTTGTTGGTGGCACAGATGGCCTCGGGCGCGCCATAGCTAAGCTAGCATCTCAGCAAGGCGCTGAGGTGTTTGTAATCGGACGCACCAACAGAGATCCTGAGGCGGAACGCATTACCTTCGCCAAATCGGACCTCAGCCTGATGCGAGAAGCCAAGGGTTTAGGCGAGAAGGTTCTGCCTCCTGACCTGGATGTGCTGCTGTTTACTAATGGCATTATGGCAGCAACTAAGCGAGAGGTAACCCTAAACCTTCACCAGCATGCTACCGCCTTCATGCAGCCAATTGGAGCAGCTAATTGCTGGGCTATGGCCATCATGACTAGCCATGTTGGCCAGCTATATGCTAGGCTACGGCCTTCAGGCAGCCAAATCGAGCAGCTCTTTACTTGCTAGGCTAAATCAGGATGGTCCACATGAACCACCATCATCCCCCCTCCCTTCCTGGTGGGGTATTGGACAAAGGCCTAGGAGCCAGTGAATTTAACGCATCTCGAACCATGTCATTCCCTTCAAAGTTACCCCAATCTTGTGCTTGTTTGCAACCAAACTTCTGCCATAATACTAGTTTTGTATTGCTCATGCTGATCAGTGAAGGTGCCTTGTTTGTACTGCAAGTAATGAATGGACACAGTGATGTAGAAAGCCTTAGATGTTTAACATGCCAGCTTACTGACCTTGCTGCCTGCTCAATGTACCTTACTTGCTTACAAGTTGCTTTGACACTGTTTGCTATAGTTCAAAGCTGTATCAAGCATACCTACAAACCTCCCTGCTGCAACTGTTTTATGAAGTACACGCGCATGCAGGCGTTCCATCAATGTGTTACTCCTCACACACACATATGGCATAGGCTGAGCCACTAGAGACGTCGGTGAGGCGCGCTGAGGCCCTCTGGGGTCATCTTTACTTCGTCTTCCCCGGGACACAGCCTCTGTAGCTTCTCACTCATCCACTTACGGGTGCTGGGGCTCGTGCAGCGGAGGCTGTGCCCCCTGCAGGCACTCACCCAGCTTGGCGTAGCTCTTTCTTTGCTTCTTCCTTTGCCACACACCTAGCCCCCATGGTTGTCTGAGCCATCTGTCACTACCAATTTCAAATGCAGGTGACACCAGAGGGTCTTGAACGTGACATGGCAGTGTCCTACCTGTCCAGACTGGCTGCACTGGATGCCTTCCTGCCACGATTGAAGGATGATGCTGCACCTCTACGCATCTTCATCATGGGGTAAGATACAAGGGGTCATTAGGGTTTAGTAAATAGACGAAATCCCAATGGTCCACCGGGTTTAATAGGGTTTTCTCACCTCTGCGCATCTTCATCATGGGGTGAGATACATGGGAACATTACTAATGCATGCATGTATTAGGCTTAGATGCATTCGCTTCTTCTTACAATTGATGAATTGCCTTACTTCCTGCTGCAGGTTCCCTGGTGCAGGCCAGGCTGGCACGCTTGGCGACCTGAATGCAGAGAAGTCATACTCCGCGTGGCCAGTTCACATGCAGACAGTGGCAGGCAATGAGGCGCTGGTGCACTACCTCAATGCCAGGGGACAATCTGCTGAGGGGGAAGGGGCCCGGCCAGTGGAAGCATTCGGGTAGGTTTTGTTCTTTTGAGGGCATGATGTTTTAAGAGTGGTTCTGAGGTCGAGTACAGCTCAAAAGTGATGGTGTCCTTTCGGATAGTGCAGCGCTGTTTCAATGTAACTGCTTCAGCGCACGCCGTTGTGGACTAAGGAGTTGGTAGGAAATGATTTAGGGTTGAAGGTCTAAGAAATGAGTTACATGGGAAGGATGCAGGCTATGTAGCCATGGGGGAAATAAGCACGAAGGGAGTGGGCAGAGGAATAGGGACAGGGGGTCATGTCACATGCTCAAATGGCAAACGCTGTGGTTAGCAGAGATGTTGGATACCAGCCAGATGGGATAGTCCTGCGACTGCTAGGAAATAGGAATGTTGCGGCTTAAGTGAAGGCAGTGAAATGAGTTCAGGTTGATTGTCTAGCTGCAGGTTAACCCTGGCCTCGTTGAAACAGGCATCTGAGCCAACTTCTCAGGCACGGGGATGATCGCACAAGGTGCAGCAATCAGCCCTAAACCGCAGAAAAATACCCCTGCCTCCTGTTGTCCCGCTGCAGGGTACACCCTGTAATCATCAAGAAACAGGCTTTAGGACATAAGATGCAGCAATCAGCCCGAAACCTTAAACCCTAACCCTGCACCCTGTTGTTTCACTGCAGGTTAAACCCCGGCCTCATCAAAACAGGCATCCGGACCAACTTCACAGGCACAGGGATGCTCGCACAGGCCGTAGAGTGGCTCCTCGGCAAAACCACCATCACTCCTGAGACCTATGCCAGTCGTATTGTGCCGCTGCTCTTTGCGCCAGAGCTGTCTGGGAAGTCTGGTCTGCTCTTCAACCAGGCAGGGGACGCAATCTTGCCCACGCCAGCCATGGAGTCCAAGGAGCATGTTGATGCATTCATTGCTGAGTCCAGGGAGCTGATAAGCAGAGGCCTGGCTGCAGACTTGAGCAGCAGCAAGAGCAGCTAGGGGAAACGCGGTGTGGTGGAGGAAGGGGGCCTGGCTGCAGAAATTGGTGGCGTTCATTGCTGAGTCGAAGGACCTGATCAGCAAAGGCCTTGCTGCTGATTTAAGCAGCAGCAAAAGCAGCTAGGAGATACGTGATGTGATGGTGGGAGGGGCCTGCTGCAGAAGTTGGTGGCATTCATTGCTGAGTCGCAGGAGGTGACTAGCAGAAGCCTGGCTGCTGATTTAAGCAGTAGCTAACGCAGCTAGGGGAAGCAGGGTGTGCTGGTGGAAGGAGCTTGGCTCCAGAGCATGTGAATTTTGTGTGATCTTGCATGATATTTGAACTATGAGAAGGCTTATGCGTGTTTCTGAAAAAGCATTTTAAGGAAGTTGGTGCATAAGATGCGTGCTTTGGAGATAAACAGATACCCAGCTGCTTTCTAATCTGCAGCTTTTTAGATCTAAGTAAAATGACGCTGGAAGTTGTGGTGATGAATTTAGTGATGGCGATGAAAGTGGGTTGGTTGAAAGTGGATGTTAGTGGGCACGGTGAGTTTGGTTTATGTCTTAACTCTTTACTCGCCGTTCATGTTTGATCTATCAAGCTTGAGCCATGTGTATGCTTATGGTTTGTTGTCTTTCAGATGTAACTGCCAATCGGCTGTGATCAAGCCATTGAGAATATGGTGTGTTGGTCTTTGCCCTATAGGCTATGGCTTGGGCGTCATGCGGAGATTCTGGCTTCGACATGGCCTTGATTGCACTTCAGCAGCTGTAACTGAGGCATGGGTTGGAGTAAGTAACCCACTAGGGTTTGAACATGATACATGGGATGTGTTCTAACTTGCAAATGCTAAACATACCCCCCTCTCCCCTAATGTATCTTGTGAGTAGGTGCTGCACAACGTGGATGCAAGTGTTTGACGCATTTCCTCAGACCATCATACGACATGATGTCAAAGTTTGGCTAAGGTCAATAAACATTATATTTGAAAGTAAATGTATCCAAAATCCCTCCCTGTAGGTGGTAGGGTTACTAAAGTAAGTTGTGTGAATCTGTGACAGCTTTATGCTCAAAATGAGAAAGGGGCGAGATCTAATGGCGTGTTTGTTGGGCGTACGTTGCGGGACAAAACTTGTAGCTGGGCACCCCTGGGTACTGTGGGTGCAGAGGTTGCTGCCGGCTCTTGTGCTGCTCCAGCTACCAATTACCAATTACCAAATGGCCCCGTCAAAGCGGGGCGCCGGTGGGGGCAGCGCCACCCACAAGGAGCCAACTTAGGCTCCAACGGCATACTCAATTTCCTGTCCAAGCTCAAACAATGGCTGCCACCAGCCCACCCGAAATCCCTTGCTAGCCAATGTATGTCAGGCCAGCCCATTTCGACTTGCCATGCGCTGACCAGTTGACCCAGTCAACAGCAAGCCAAGCAGTTTTATGCCTTGCTCAGGGCTACTTAGTAATGCACAAGGATGGGGTTGCTTGCTCAGGATCAGGAGCGTAGAAGGTGAAATGAATGCGGGGTGAAAAGATGTGCTGTTGTCAGCATGGATTTGTTGATCACATGTTGCTAGATAATGATCCATGCATGGTGGTTTACTGTACTACCTAGGAGGGTGGCCTGGATCTGATGCAGTCAGCGTGTAGGCTTTATCCACCGGTCCATCTAGTTTACAGCAGCCAGTATAGCCCGGTATGGAATAAACTGCATCCATCTCATGTCGTTCACTGGAACGCGGTCTTGTGGCATAGTGGAGCAGTGAGGCTGAGGCTGACAGGTGGTGGGTGATCAGGCAAAGGTGGCTGCAATAATTCACCCAGGGGTCCTGGTGCGGACTGCCTGTGCTGAAGTCATTTGTCTGACATCATCAGGTGGTTAGCATGGTGGCCATGGGGGTAACTTGATAGGCAATGATTGGATACACACAACGGTTTGCTGAATGCCAGGGATCGATAGAAGTATTCGAAAGTCCCACGGAAGTTCGCAGTTCTACATCAGGGTTAAAACGCCCCTTGTTAATAGGACCGTACGGATCAAGCTCAAATGCTGGGCCTCATACCTCAGACTGAGTTAGTATTTGCGTTTTTGCGGTCGCGGAGCATCCTAGTCTAGGTTATCACTAGCACGATAGTTACTAGTATGGAGCCACGGAAAGCTGGCAAAGGCTTTGGTGTAAATGTGACGTATTGGTTGCATGAGGAGCTTTGGACCCGCTTGCTGGCACGTTCTCGTATGTACATGAAGACAGCCATGCTGGGAGGAACCCCCAGCACTTCGCACGCTCAGCTGGTGCAGAAGCATTCGTAGGCCGTCTATGTACTACATTTAGCAAAATGCGGAAGAGAAAGACTGAATCGTGCACCAAGTACACCGATTTGCCTGTGGAGCTGCTCCAGAAGATAGGAAACCTGGCATTTGCACAAAATGGGCTGAGCGCCATAAGTCTTACTCTCTCATGCAAAGCGGCCCATGAGGCATGGGGGAAGATAGTGGAAAGCGGCAAGGTACCTCGGCAGCTGGGATCACGCATCCTCTCCTTGAATTTGTGAAGGATATCAAGGGCAGCAAGGCTCCATGTGCCCTCCTGCAACTTGGCATGCCACCCAGCACCTTCAAAAGCTTGGCACCACTGGCGAGTAGTCATGAGGAGCTGCAGATGCAAGCCTGTTTGGGCATTTTGCAGCTATGTAATGGTACATCAAGCATAGTGCTTAGCATGGCTACATGTCTCCCCTTGCAGATGGCAGGAGGAGCTGCTCACCTATGTCATGGGCCTTGTCCAAGAGGTTAGGAAGCGCAGGGCTGAGAAAGGTGAGAGGCCATGCTATGCAAAGTGTATCAGAGAGGGGGATAATGTGTGCCTGTGCAGCATAAAGGCTTGGTCATGGGTTCAACCAACTTCCATGCATGCTGTGATCGTGAATACTTGCCTGTGCTGTGCTCTCCTAGCACATCCCTCATTATCATGCTTCCACATCGGTACATGTGTTCTTGACCTGCCTCACAGACCTTAAGCCAATTGCAGATGACCCTGCTTGTTTCTGGCCTAACCTCATGTGGATGTTCATGCAGCTTTCCAAGACAACAAGGCGGACTTTGAAGCCCTTGGCATAGCCAGCAACGACCTCTTCCAGTCACGGCATCAGATCCTGCACCTGCTGCAACAGAAGGTTGCCCCTTTCATGGCTGCGCTTGCATTCAAGGACCCCACCCCACAGCTCGTGACCACCTTAACTACAGCCATCGAGCTGAGCTGCCCAGACCTGGTCCTTCAGCTTCTACAAGCAGCTAACGGTGCAGAGGACAGCATAGATGATGCAGCCCTCTTCAATCTGTACACTTCCACGCTGACCTACAAGGAGCACTGGTCCCCAAGCCGCCCAAAACCAACAGCCAATAGGGTAGCAGATATGACCAAAGCCTTAACCCTTGGGACCAAGGGCCGGAAGAAGCACTACTCATTGGAGATAGCCGTAGCGCTGGGCGATAGGGAACTGTTTCAGTGGCATTTTGATAGCTTCGGTGTTTGGCTTATGAGTGATTTGATCTTAGGTATCAATAGGGCAGTGATCAGTGAAAAAGAGCCCTTCTTAGTGTACCCGCTGAAGGTTCCGGGGGGCCAGGCATCTTGGCAGGAAGGGCAGCTGCTCCCAGCTCTGGAAACTGCGCTTGGCAAGTCTCTGACTGAGTACGCAACACTGATCCTTGAAGCAGTCCCGATATGGCAATTAGACCGGATACGAGCTCTCGTGTCATACTGCAGCGAGTCGCGGAAGATGCAGCAGCTGTTGCTTACAGTGGGGACTCGTGGCTGGAACCCCATGGCGTTTGCTGACCTGCTGGAAGTGTATGCTGCAGACTGCCAAGTGCCATTGGGGCGCTTCCTGCTTGCATGCAGCTTTGCCTGGAAGCCGCAGCAGCTTCTCCCAGCATTGGCAGCAGCAACAGCAGCAGCGCTAACGGCTGACAGCATCAGTATCATCCACATGTTGCTGCTAGCTTCTAAGGAGTGGCAGAAGCAGCACTTAGTGCCCATCTTGGCAACCTGCAACAGCCCTGGTGTGTTGAAGCTGCTGCTGAAGGTTCGGACGGTTGATGATAGGTGGTTGGGGGAGGATATTGCTGACATTCTGCTGTCAGCAGTGTGGGATAGCAAGAGGGACTTAGTGCAGCTGCTGCTGATGTTTGTGGGGCCTGGTGGATGGAGGGATCACCGCTTGGCTGAAGCATTGCTGGCTGCTGCTGCTAATGCGGCTGAGGCTGTGAGTGCTGTTGCAGCAGCTGCAGCTGCTACTTTTACGAGCGCTGCAGCTGCTGCTGTGGGCCGAGCTCAGGCCCCTGATGGCAAGCAGGGGACAGCTGTGGGGTGTTTAGATGCTGTGCTGAATGTGTTGCCATGCTGGAGTGAGCAGACGTTAGCTTCTGCTGCTGCATTGTGCCTTGGCAGCTACAGCTTGATGCTGAAGGTAGTGGCTAAGGGGGTTGGGGTGTGGACACAGCAACAGCTTGCTCCTATGGTAGAGGAAGCTCTCAGCAATAACAGTGAAGATGTGGCAAGTTTGCTGCTTGGGGGGGCTGGGGTGGAGCAGTGGGATGCTGTGTTGCTGGAGGGTGCGCTGCAGAAAGCTGTGAAGGGAGGGAACATTGGGAGGGTGACCATGCTGCTGGATGCAGTAACTGGTCGTGGCTACAGCAAGCAGGGTTTGAAGGCGTGGCCTGCTGAGATGATGGGGAGGGTGATGAAGGCTGCTAAGTGCGTAAATAGTCCAGGAAAGCGGCGTATCCTCATTGGCATGCTTGAGGCTGCTGCTGGCCAGAAGAAGCAGACACAGTGAAAGTCCATGCGGGCGTCACTGTGTGCTTGCTAGCAACAGGAGGGCCGAATTGTTGTTGAAGTCCTAGGGTTGACCATGAGGCCCTTGGTTTTGGGGGTGTGATTGGCAGTTTCGGGTGCCGGGTTTTCACCCTACTTTCCGGATCCTCATTGGGATGCTTGAGGCTGCTGTTGGTGCTACCAAGTGGGTTTAGTCGTGAGCTCCCCCTTCTTGCAGGCAGAGACCCAAGGAAGCAAGCAAAAAATTATTTCCCGCATGCATATATGTGTGTGTGGCTAGCATCAAGCATGGCTGCATTGTTATCTGAGTGTTTCTAGTAATGCATGAGCGCCTTGGTTGCATGTGTGTGGTTGAGGCAGTTCCGGGTGTTTAAAAAGCCGAATAAATGCAAGAGCTAAACCCCAATCCGAAAGGCCGGTGTTGGGCTACTCCTTTGGGTTATTGAGCGGGCAAAATTGAGGTCGGGTCTGAGGAAAGAGTGGAGATGAATGAACTGGGATGTGTTGTGTCTGGAATGGCTGGCAGGGCACGTGTTGCAGGTAGCTAACACCACCCTCAGATACTTGTCTGCGCCACAGTAGGCGTTGCGCTTGATCTGCAGTTAACTGCCATTTGCCGCCAATCAAGTCATATGACTTTTTGCATCTGCCAGGCGGACGTGTATGTACTGCCTGGGTGCTATCTGGTCTTATCATATGTTATGCTATGCTATATACATGCTATGTGGCCGCTTAGTGGTCTCCCCCTTTGGTGATGGCGGCTCTGCATGCATGCGCGGCTGGATGAGGGCTATAGATGAGCGCTTTAGGTGTGCAGGAAAATCAACTCAAGCATAGTCAAGCTGTCTATATGCTATGGATTTCGATTGCAAACAGAACTCTGGGGTGTGACATGACGGCAAGTCCACAGTGGTTTGCAGGCATGGTCATCCACAAATGTCTACCTTGTCTGCTGTTGTGTTGGGCCTTGTGACTGCGGCGTGAGCAAGAAGACTCTCTACCAGTCTGGTGTCAGCTTTATTGGCCCCGAGCAAGGCAGAAAACTGCTTGGCTTGCTGTTGACTGGGTCAACTGGTTAGCGCATGGCAAGTCGAAATGGGCTGGCCTGACATACATTGGCTAGCAAGGGATTTAGGGTGGGCTGGTGGCAGCCATTGTTTGAGCTTGGACAGGAAATTGAGTATGCCGTTGGAGCCTAAGTTGGCTCCTTGTGGGTGGCGCTGCCCCCACCGGCGCCCCGCTTTGACGGGGTCATTTGGTAATTGGTAATTATTCGCCTCGTCAATCAATCAATCAATCAAAACGCAAGACCAGCAATGCCAATGGCCAAACAAACCTAGGCCACAAACACAAGGCTCCTGATCACAATCACGAAGCCACACAACCGATGGTGGATTTGCCACACACAAGCTGAGGCTAGATGCAACGGCGTGCACACCAAGGGGAAACAAACACCACCACTAAAACCCAAAACCTGCTCCACTTCCATCACACATGGGTGGCGGGGAGGCAGCAGGATCAAGCACCACCCTAGTAGGGGCTGGAGGTGGCTCCCACCACCTAGGTACTGGTGAACCACCATCCTCCCAGCCACTGAAAGGCACCACATAGCGCTCCACATGCTTATCAATAGCTTGCTTAGTGCGCCTTCTACACCTCACTAACCGTTGGCATTCCCAAGGGTGCGTAAGATCCCACAACCTCTTCCTCCAAGCACTCTTAATCTGACATGAAGCCTCCCAGCTCCCCTCATCTTGACCAAGCACCTTCAGATCAGCACACACGCATTTCTCCCAGGTATGGCGAGGCCTACCCACTGGCCTCGTCATGTCACCATGTAATGAAGAGAACAACGCAATATGCGGCAACCTGCCCTCCTCCATGCGGCCCACATGCCCCAGCCACCTCAGCCTATTTGCTGTGATGTATGCTGACAAGGTGGCTACCCCACATGATTTCCTGATATGCTCATTGGTGTGCCGATCTGACAGCCTGACCCCCAGGATGCTCCTAAGGCAGCTAGAGTGCACCCGCTCAAGCTTTTGCGATTGCACTTTGGTCAGGGACCAACACTCACTCCCGAACAGCAGAATTGGCAACACATATGCCTTGTAACACTTCACCTTCGTAGCCAATGACAGATGCTTGGTACCCCACATCTTTTCAAACTGCTTAAACCTCCCCACAGCCTTACCCCTCCTGATATTCAACTCCACATCCAACCTGCCATCAGTCACAAGCACACTTCCCAAGTACTTGAACTGTGACACCTCTTTTACCACACCCTCACTGATAACCACCTCTGGTCCTTGCTGCACTGGCACATCCCCCTCCTTCCAATCCTTGTCAATGGACAGGATCTCAGTCTTGCTTGCATTGATGCGCAACCCAAGACTAGCAGCAACCTTGTCCATCACCTGCAGCATGACCACCAACTCCTCCCTGCTGGGACTTAGCAACACCATATCATCTGCATACAGCAGAACAGACAACAGCTCCACACACCCACCACTACCACACCCATCACGCTCAAGTTTCCCATCTGCATGATAGGCTAGCTTCACCCCACATCCCTCCGGCATCTGAGCCATTGCCTGCCGAACCACAAAGTCCATGTAGATGTTGAACAACAAGGGAGCAATGACACATCCCTGCCGCACCCCGCCATGCACATCAAACCACTCAGACACCACACCACCCATCCTAACAGCAGCATGTGTGCCAGTATGCAAGTCCATCAGCAACTCTATCAGCTTTGTGTGTGCCCCGTACACATGCAGGATGCGCCATAGCGTGTCTCGCGGTACAGAATCATATGCCTTACGCAAATCCACAAAAACCATGAATAGAGGCTGATCGAATGCTACAGACTTAGAGATGACCTGGCGTATGGTGAACAGAGCATCAGTGAGGCCCCTCCCCTTCCTAAAAGCAGACTGGTTATCAAGCAGTTGTGCATCGATATGAGAACTGATCTTAGCCAAAATGACCAAGACATACACCTTCCCCGGTATACTTAGCAAGCTTATCCCCCTATAGCTATCTCTCACTTTGCGCTCTCCTTTGCCTTTATACAGTGCCACCAACAGTGCACGTTTCCACTCCACTGGCGCTTTCCCTGACTCCCACACCGCCACAATGACCCTGTGCAACCATTTCAGCATGGTCCCACTGAGCTTTAGCATAGGCGCTGCGATACCATCAACCCCAGGAGCTGCCCCATTACGACAGGCAAAGACAGCTTCTTCAACCTCCTGCACAGTAGGTGGCTGAGCTGCTGCTTCACTCTGCTGGTTTGCACCTTGCCCTGCCTCCATCTTCTGCACTAACTCCTCAATGGTCTGCTGCATTTGCTGGTCGAGCTTGGCAGGGCAGTTGAGGACATCAGCAAAGTGCTCAGCAAAGCACTTCACCACCTCCTCCCTGCTTTGGAACAGCTGCTTGCCATCAGCACCCCCTAGCACAGCTGTAGGAGCAGCACTCAGAGCTACTGCCCTGCTGCTCCTTGAAGATCCGCTGGACATGCTTGTGGAACACGGCTAGATTACCAGCTTTTAGAGCATGTTCCGGAAACAGCGCTTGCTGCTTGAAGTACCGCTCCTGATCCTTCTTAACCGCTCGCCTAGCAGCATTATTGGCCTCCCTGTAATCTGCCCTGGTAGCATCATTAGGAGAGGACAGCACCGCTGCATGTGCTGCATGTTTCCGCTCAATCTTCTGCAAGGTCGCATTGGATATAGCGAAATCTCGGCGCCGCTGCTGAGGCTTGAGGTTTAGACTAGCCTTATGGGCTGCTTGGCTGGCTGCCGCTGTTAGCTGTGTCCATTCGTCTTGTGCGCTCTGCAACCGGAGCCCCTACCAGACGGCTGAACTGGTTAGACATTGCCAGCTCAAAGCACTGCTGAGTTGCTGCAGATTCTTGCAGCCGGCTGCAGTCATAGGGCCGTGCTGGCTGTCCCTTTGGTTAATAATTGGTTAATAATTGGTTAATACAGATACACATCTGGATCTGTTTGATTCAGAATCTGAGGATGCATCAGACTTTGAAGAGCTTATAGAAGTGCAAGCTAATGGTTGATCCCCAATGGCTTGAACTCCGGATAGAGTGTTGATTTTGTGTTGGTCCTTTTGCAATTTTTCTGGTGTTCCCTTTTCCGATGAGTAGGGAAATGGGGCTTGACCCCGGTGTGTTTGGTCGTTTCGACCTAGCTGCCTTGGTGCAGCCACACCTTAAATATTTGTTTGTTTGTTTGTTAATGCTTTTTCTGTCATTTGGTGCTGCTGCGGGAAAGTCTCATGTGTTGATCAAAGTGATGTGCTTTGCACCAGATGTGAGGTGTCCCTCTGTATTCTCGGGACTTTTAAGACAACCCTGATCAGTGGGCTTATGGGTCTTCTTCGTCTAGCTGACATGGGCAGCTATTGCTAAGAGTCGCGCTTTGTTTTTTGCAATGACCCACGCTTGCTTACCATTACCTGCAGCCTGGTTGAATGTCATGCATTCCAGTTCGAACCCACACTGTTGGCACACTGCTGGCAGCTCATACGGTGAAAACGATTCAAATTTGGCTTGGTCCCACATTTATGAACACGTTCAGCCCTCATCCTGCACAGCTCATCCAGCCATGCATGCAGAGCCACAGCACGAATGGGTCGAGCGTACTAGTACAGCACTACCGGCGCCACATAGCATGCAAATAGCATAGCATGACATCCGATCACACCAGATAGCCTATAGCAGCCAGGCAGTACATGTCACTGCCAGGCTGGCAGAGGGTAGAGATCTCATGTATTGTATATCCAAGTTAGAAGAACGGTGACATTACAACCGCAGAATAGAATCTCATGGAGTGCCCGGCCGGCAGAACAACAATATCCGCGGACTCTCAGGCAGTCAGGCCCTGGTTGCAGCAGCCAAAACTATTAGTGGTTGCAAGCAAACACGTGGCGATAGTGTCTGTTCTGCCACTTGCCCTGCCAGCCAGTCTAGACACAACACCCAACTAATAATTCCACTCACACAACCTCATTCTGAACACCAACAGAAACTACAGCAGCAGGGCACATCTGCAGTCGCCATGAGAGCAGGCATTGAGCAGCTCCATATCTGCACATTTGCTCTTTGGTGGATCAGGAGGACAGGGTAGGAGGCGAACACACCACATGTGCTAGTACCACCCCTTCCTTAAAACTGCACAGGGCTAACGCCCCTCAGTCATTCTAACCCTTGTTGACAAGTGAAGCAGGAGTATGTGCCGGCACCCAGAACTGCCTCCACCACACACCCACAACCAAGTGGCTCATGCTTTTAGTAGAGCATACACAATGCAGCCCTGCTTGTTGCTAGCCAGACACGGGTGCTTGCAGGAAGGGCCACTTTCACTGCTTCCTTGGGCCAGCAGCAGCAGCCTCAAGCATGCAAATGAGCGTCCGCCGCCTTGCTGGGGTTACAAACCTAGCAGACTTCATCACCCTCCCTATTATCTCAGCAGGCCACACCTTCATACCCTGCTGCTGCTCCTGCTTGCTGCTGCCACCAGTTACAGCACCCAGCAGCATGGTCACCCTCCCAATGTTCCCTCCCCTCACAGCTTTCTCCAAGGCACCCTCCAGCAACACAGCATCCCACTGCTCCACCCCAGCCCCACCTAACAGCAACATCGCCGCATCTTCACTGTTGCTGCTGAGAGCTTTCTCTACCATAAAAGCAAGCTGCTGCTGTGTCCACACCCCAACCCCCTTAGCCACCACCTTTAGCATCAAGCTGTAACTGCCCGGGCAATATTCTGCAGCAGCAGCTAACGTCTGCTCACTCCAGCATGGCAATGCGCCCAGTAAAACATCAAAAAACCCCACAGCTGCAGCTGCTGCAACAGCACTCACATCCTCAGCTGCGTTAGCAGCAGCAGCCAGCAATGCTTCAGCCAAGTGATGCTCCCTCCATCCACCAGGCCGCACAAACATCAGCAGCAGCTGCACTATATCCCTGTTGCTGTCCCCCACTGCTGACAGCAGAATGTCAGCAATGTCCTCCCCCCGCCACTGCTGATCCCACGTCCACACCTTCAGCAGCAGCTTGACCACTCCAGGGCTGTTGCAGGTTGCCAAGATGGGCACTAAGTGCTGCTTCTGCCACTCCTTGGAAGCCAGCAGCAACACGTGGATGATACTGATGCTGTCAGCTGTCAGCGCTGCTGCTGTTGCGGCTGCCAATGCTGGGAGAAGCTGCTGAGGCTTCCAGGCAAAGCTGCAAGCAAGCATGAAGCGGACCAATAGCACTTGGCAGTCTGCAGCATACCCTTCCAGCAGGTCAGCAAACGCCATGGGGTTCCAGCCACGAGTCCCCACTGTAAGCACCAGCTGCTGCAGCATTGGCACGTTGCGGCAGTATGACACAAGGGCTTGTATCCAGAGCAAATCCCATACAGGAACTGCTTCAAGGATGAGTTCTGCGTAATCGGCCAGATGCTTGGCAAGTGCAGTCTCCAGAGAGTGGATCAACTGCCCTTCGTGCCAAGACCCCTCTACCACCGGAACCTTCAGCAGGTGCACCAAGAAGGGCTTCTGCTCATACCACACTGCCGCCTTGATACCTCTGATAAGATCTCCCTTTACCCAGTCATCGAAGCTGTCAAAAAGCCACATGAACAGCTCCTCATTGCCCAATAGTATGGCTATTTCCAATGGGTGCTGCTTCTTCCGGCCCTTGGTCCCCAGAGCTAAGGCCTTGGTCATGTCTGCTACCTCAAGAGCCGTTGTTTTTGGGCGGCTCAGGGACCAGTGCTCCTTGTATGTCCAAATGGAACTGTAGAGATCGAAGAGAGCTGCATCATCTATGCTGTCCTCTGCACCGTTAGCTGCTTGTAGAAGCTGAAGGACCACGTCTGGGCAGCTGAGCTCGATTGCTGTCTTTAAGGTGATGGCGAGCTGTGGGCTGGGGTCCTTGAAGGCAAGCGCAGCCATGAAAGGGGTGACCTTCTGTTGCAGCAGCTGCAGGATCTGGTGCTGTGACTGGCATAGGTCCTCGCTGGCTATGCCCAGGGTTCGAAACACAGCCTTATGTGCTTCAAAAGCTGTAAGGAACATTCACAGGAGGTTAGGCCCGAAACAAGCACAATCGTCTGCAGTGGGACATAGGAGAACATAACAGAGCCAAGTGATGGAACCTCCTCTGTTCATGCACACAGCAAGATGACATGAAAGAACCCAGATGATCAAGCCTTTGGCATTGCACAGGTATACATTGCCATCTCTCTGGCGTATCATGGGTAGCATGGCTTCTCACTTTTCTCAGCCCTGCGCTTCCTAACCTCTTGGACAAGGCCCATGACATAGGTGAGCAGCTCCTCCTGCCAACTGCAGGGGGGGACAGGGACCATGCTAAGCACCATGCTTGATGTACACTACAAAGTTGAAGAATGTGCAATCGGGCTTACCTCTGCAGCTCCTCGTCGCTACTCGCCAGTGGTGCCAAGCTTTTGGAGCGACTGGCTGGCATGCGAAGGTGCAGCAGGCCCACATGGAGCCTTGCTGCCCTTTACTTCTTTCACGCATGTAACGACAGGATGTGTGCTTTCAGCTGCTGAGGATACTTTGCAGCTCTCCATTATCTTCTTCGATGCCTCATTGGCCGCTTTGCATGAGAGAGTAAGGCTTATGAAGTGAAGTGATTACCAGATAGTCAGCATGCTGTTCAGTCCGACCCGGAAACCAGGTGGACTCCCACGCTGCCAGGTACGCTTATGGCGCTCAGCCCATTTTGTGCAAATGCCAGGTTTCCTATCTTCTGGAGCAGCTCCACAGGCAAATCGGTGTACTTGGTGCATGATTCGGTCGTTTTCTTCCGCATTTTGCTAAATGTAGTATATAGACGGCCTACGAATGCTTCTGCACCAGCTGAGCGTGCGAAGTGCTGGGGGTTGCTCCCAGCATGGTTGTCTTCATATCCATACGAGAGTGTGCCAGGGAGGTCAAAAGCCCCTCATGCAACCATTACATCGGTATTGCACCAACACACAGCTTTCAGCTGTCCGTACTAGATCGATTGGGAAGTTAGCGAGGCCACTTTAGACGGCTAGGATGCTCCGCGACCGCAAAGAAGCCCCCGGCCTCACTAGCAGTTGAGCTTGATCCGTTCAATGCAATCCATTCAATCAGCAAGAAGTGTCTTTAGCCTAATGATAACAATTGCGCAAACCTCGGTGGTACTTTCGAAAGTTTGTATCGAGCCATGCAAATCATGGCATCAGAAAGGCTTGCATACCAGCCCATATGCCAATTCCCAATTGACAATTTAAGGACCCCGCACGCGTACCCTCATTTAACGCTTAATCATCCTCCAAAGTGCGGGACAGAACAGTCAACTGTGCCCAACCAACTGAGAACCCCCCACAGACTTGCACAAAAAAAAGGGAAAGTGGACATGGGCACCCCAAGCTCCTAGCAAAGTGCCAGTGGAACAATGTACACATGTAATCACTGTGCAGCAATACATTAAACGACAACGTATGCCTCAACATGCACATACTGCTCGTCCCCATGGCCTTCATCATGCAGCTCCCTACAGATAGATGCTCGATAGCAACTGACTGATGCCAACCACCCTGCTAAGGACGCCAAGCCACCATGTGTCATTCCCCCACATAGCAATGTGTGCTCAACCAAAACCCTGCTGACAACAGCACACCATCTTACCCATCGGCAACTAACACCATCTTCAGGAGCTGCTCGACCTACTGCGCCTACCCACATCTAGTGCAGTAATAGCATGATGGACACAACAGCCAGCAGCAACCTATGCACCCACAATGCATAGAGGAGTGAAACATTTGCTTAATGTTGCAGAGCCCTGCTACAAGAGGCGGCAGACAAATGCGTTACCAGTGCTTATTAAAGCTCTTGATATGCCCGGAGCAGTGAGTGCCATAGGCCCCACACCTCAAGCCATTACAAACAATAGCGAGATGAAACAGAATACAGCCGGGTTGTCTTTGGCATGCAAGCATGGAAACATACAGCCTAGGCATCAGGTCCAGCAGTTAGGCCAAAAGCACCCAAAACCTCCACCGCCCCAACTTTGACTGCAATGTGTTGGAGCTTTCAGTATAGCATGCCAGCAGTCCAAGCTATGTCACAGCAACAGAACCATACATAGGTCCTGTGCCACAGCTATGCTGGCAGAAACAACAACAACAGCACTAACTAAACTGAGTGACAACAACAATAGCTAATCACACTAAGCAAACCATACATTGATGCGCGTTGAAGACTTTAGCAGAATCAACATGCCTAGCCCTAATTGCATCTCATGACCAGCTTACAAAAGTGGGAACAAAACCCTTCTGGTTTACATAGGTTACAATCCTTCAGGTTCAGTCTAGGGCAATCAAAAGCTGAAACAACCCGAGATAATACATTCACAAAACAAAAGTACCTCCAAGGTTATTGCAGAAAGGCAGTGCACCCTTTCAGAAAGGACAACCAGAAAGCAAAATAGGGGCCACTCTTCAAGAGGGAGGCCAACTGCAAAGTAGACAGCAATGAAGCACACACGTTTTGCAGCACACCAGCTTGAATATACAGAACCACCATGAATAGTCAATGCTAAACTCAGCAAACTAGCACTGTTGTACCCTCATGTATATCACCTCACTGTTCTTTGTGACAACTTGAGGTGCGGGGCCTATGGCATATCATAAAAGGCAATATGCACGGTACATGTGCGTGCATATAAAGCAACCATGCAGCATGTGCTGGCTGAGCATTTTCCTGATGCATCTTTTTAGTCACTTCTGGCAGCTTCTCACCCAGCTCTGATGATGCTGAACCACTTTGGCAATCAGAAGCCTGCTTGCTTGATATACTTGACATGCCTGGTGGATATTTGAGTAAGCTAAGGCGAAGTGCTGCTGATGCATGTTGTTGGGGTCTGCTTGGCTGCTCCAAAGCCTATGCATGCAAACAGCTTGCGCAGCCACACAGCCACCACCCCAGACCCATGCACAGCAATGCGATAGCAGCAGCCCAAGACAAATAGTGCATTCATCACCAACCCTACCACACCGATGATGTCTCCATACAGCTGGGGAGCACTCACCCTTGACACTGTGAACAAGGTAAGAGCAATGCCAGTGGTGGCATATAAACACGCCAAGGACAGCAAGCTTGTAAGGTGCAGCTCCTTTGATGCAAAGGGCTCATAGATCAGCTGCACAGCCCAGAAAATCACCAGAGAGAGGTTCAGCAGAACAGTAGTGAAGTATGCACCCAGAGTAAAGCTGAAGACAGAAATGGCTACCAACAACGCAATCTGCACGGTGCTTACCACCTCCCAGTACCACCGCTTTGACTTGTAGTTGTGGTACAGAAATGCTAAAGGACTTACATAACTGGGGAGGGCTATCTTGCTGCGGCTACGGTACAGCAACCACCACATACCCACCGGAACCGCAAGACAGAACAGAAAAACACAAGGCACTCCTAAGCCTCCAGCCCAGTACACGTGCCAACCTTCCCAACAAGCCTGCTGCATACTGTAAACCCAATAGCCATGGGGAGCGCTGGCTGCAGCAAATTGAGCAAAATCAGTTTTGGCTAGATCATCTAGCTTGTAGCAGGCAAACATGGACAACGCTATCCGGACCAGAGCAGGATAGAAAAAGAACAGCACCACCAGACAGATGACAGTGATCACATCCCCGACAGGCTGCTGTTGACGGCTAGAATGCGATCTGAATCGTTCAGCCATTTTCACACACCTGACCAACAGCCATACAAATACCAGTACCCCGAGGATGGCCAGGGGAGCCAATAGGTACGTTAAAACCCTCTTTATAGCTAGAGGTGGCCACCTTTCTGCCGAGAACACACAGTCTAAGGAGATTACTTGGGAACTAGCGACATTGAACACATAGTTAACTGCACCAAAGATGAAATTAAGCGTCTGAGGCCATTGCACCCTGAGTGTGCTGATGATAGCAAGATACTGCAGATGACGAACCAAGACCCTTAGCAAATCAGAGGGTCGAACACCATACCTGCTCTGCTGAGTGTCGCCTAGGGTGGTGTGCACTACTACCGCAATCAGGCAGACCATGAGGACTACAGCACCCAAAAAGGCAGCCAGTGTCTTTGCCAGACTCATACATGCAGCACAGTGAAAAGGACCTCGGGAACCATAGCCTGCAAGACAGCCGCCACATACATTACCAGTATAGCCTGCAGCACATACACCCCCTACTTCGCATATCTTCTCTCTAGGGCATGCATGGATCTGTGTGGAGTATCTATGGGAGTGCCACAAATTTGCCTCTGGCAGAATGGAATTCCCCCCTGGGCACACTGCACCGTCAGGACATGCGTAACACATGCTGCTGTTTACAACCACACTATAGGTCCTCATCTGGCAGGGACGGCAACCAGCAGCACCCTGCAAAGATTCCCCTGGAACACATGCCTGCCTTGTCCACTGTACAGTAGGACTACTAAGGTTGACATTGGCATCCTCAAGCACAAGGTTCCTATCAGCACCAGCCCTTATATCCCCTCCTGTAAAATTGGCAGAATTCCCAACGAACTCTGAGCCACCTGTAATTGAAACCACCCCTCCATCCAGGACATAAACAGCACCCCCTTCAATCTCTGCAGTGTTCTGACGGAACATGGTCCGTACCACCTTGACTACAGCTTTATTCCTGACTGACATACCACCACCACTACTGTACACTGCGGTGTTGTTATGAAATTCACACTCTTCAATGAGTACATATGCCTGCTCTCCAACTGATAGACCTCCCCCCCCTAAAGCGTTGGTGGCGGTGTTGTTGACGAAGTCACACCGCTGCAGGGTGATAGTGGCATTCCCTCCTGCACGTAAGCCACCACCGCTTGCAGATGATGCAAAGTTGTTCACTAATAAACTGTCCGTGATAGTAGCTGTGGCGTTGCCTCCCAAGTACATAGCACCACCAGCATTTCTTTTCACACTATTGTTACGCAACACGGTACCAGTCATTTTCAGTGTCACATTGTCATCGGCCAATACGCCCCCACCACTTGACTCTGCGGCTGCAAGCAACGCCCCTGTCGCAGCGGTATTATCAGCCACCAGCGTGCCCTCAAGTACCGTCAGGTTTGCATTTCCCCAGCCACACAGCCCCCCTCCATTATTGCTTGAGATGATACTGCCACCATTCACAGTTACTACAGCACCATCCTGTGCATGAATACCAGCACACTGTGAAGCAGTGTTGTTATGCACTGTTGCATTGTTCAAAGTCACTGTGCTGTCTCCGCAAGCCGACAAACCTGCACCCACATAATCATCTGAAAGGACATTGTGTTCTATTCTACTGTGCTCAATGACCACGGTAGCATTACCATCGGACCCCATAGCTGTACCATGGTTGGTGTTAATAATGCTATTAACAATAACCATATGAGCTCTCTCATCGGCTAACACAAGAGCAGATTTCCCCACCAGAGTATTGTTTGCAATGGTCACTCTGTCCAACACCACTGCGGCACTCCCAAGCGCTACCACATTGCACAGAGCTTCATTCATTGAGAACTGGCTTGACAATATGGTAAGAGATGCTTCGCCATATGCGCAATAAAGGAATGAGCCTTTGTCGCCAGTGTTTGCTGAGATCACACTGTTGAGCACGGTGATATTTGCTTTCTCTTCCAGATTGAGGACCGTGCTTATTGTGTTCCTCGTCATTTCAGCGCCAGAAATAAAAAGCGTTGAAGACCCTGCTCCACATAACAATCCAAGTAAGTACATCTCCTCAATGCCACGTATCACCACGTTGGGCAGCTTGGCATTAGAGTTGCCACAAAAAGTGAGCATGCAGGGTAGGGCAGAGCAATGCCCTGGATCCCACTCCACGCCCTTAAAGCCTGCCTTAAACCTGCCCAGGTAGGTCTCGTTGACAGCAATAGTGACAGTGCCACCCGTGCACGCCAAGCTGGCATGCTTGAGGCCACCACCAGCCTTGCCGATGAGCTGCAGCTTACATTCAGGGATGGCCGCTGCCAGGCCGGACAATAAGATGCCCGCAAGCCACATGCTTCTATTACAACTGCGACATCTGTACATGGCTCCCAGTGGTTACAGCAGCTGCAGAAATTCACCCCGGGGGCCGGTTGTCTCCACCCTGTGAGTAGTGAGTCTTTACGGTATCTGAGTAGACTTACGCCGCTTGCTGGCCAGCCACTGGAGCGCCTATCGGGGCCGTGTAAAGGTGCCCTTTCGTTTATCACGAGCCTGTGGCCGGAAGTGCCCGAGTCAGGCGGAAAAGGGAGCTCTTGGGGGGTTGGATGACAGAGTGCAGGTTGAGGCTTCCAGAGCAAGTGACACATACAGAGATTAGCTCACGGGTGTATATCTTCGAGAGATAAGCCCATACTGGCTCCTGACTTGGCCTGGGCAGCCACCCAGTCCGACCAGTCTGGCGTAGTGCCCTAACACACGGGGGATCAGGCGAGCCTTGCACCCCAGCCCATCTTCCAATGCCCAAACTGACAATCCAAGGACCCTCTCGTAGCCTCCTCATAGGTTAATCATCCTTTAAATCAAGGGGCCTTCGGCCGTCCCGGACAAGATTTATAAGTCGTCACGAGGGGGGGGGCAAGGAAAAAAATTTCGGACCCCATCCTCTCTTTTTGGTCAAAACTTGGCACAGGTGTCAGGGAAGGGTTCCTCTATACCCCTGACACCCCCAAAAAAAATTCTGAAGGAAAAACATTTGGGGGGGGGAGGGGGGGTCGATGGGTCTCGGAGGTCAGTTTCAGATTTTTTTGAGCAGCTTTCTTTTTCTTATTTGACCCTATTTGTGACAGCTATGGCCCTTCACACCATGTAAAGGGACCTAGGGACCCTCTGGCAACCCTAGCTTGCTGGTGTAATGCCAGTTAGATGCCCCCCAGCTTCTGCAGAGTCCCTTAGACTGGGTTGAAGGCCTCAGTTTGGCTTCGGAACCATGGATGTCCAACCTAAATTCTTGGTATGAGAATGGCAATCATGCACAGACGTCGCTATGGTCATGCAGGAGGTGTTGCATAAAAAAACAGCAGGAGTAGGTGCACATGGTGGGACTTAGGGTTTAGTGACCCCTAAACCCTCAGTGCCAGGCTTGGCTCAATAGCGTGGTTACAACCACATATTCATGCCACCCAAGTCATTTATAGTGTGGAAGCATATGCTGACTCCTAGAACAGCCCCAAAGACACAGCAGGGGGGCCTCTGAGACAGTCTCTCGGGGGGGGGGGGGGGGGGGGCGGGGGGGTCTGGAGGGCAATTTCAGATTTTTAGGATGGGGTCTTACACTTTTTTTTGCCCCCCCCCCTCGGTCGTCAGCTGATTTGCTGCATCGCAAGGTGACATGGCGGGAAGTTGGCTTGTACATGCTGCTCCAGGCCTGGAGGCTAGGGGGCTGTGCCCCCCTGCACCCCCCCTTTAATGTTGGCTTGTACATGCTGTGCCATGACTGGAGGCAGTTGCTTGAGGTGATCATGGGCAACCTGACCGCTTGAGAAAGGAGTAAATCATATGTGGGCAGTTGCTGCTGGGGAAGGTGACATGCCGGAATGTTCGCTGGTGCCATTCTGCGACTCCGTCCCTCGAAGCTAGCGGGGTTATTGCCCCCCTGCACCCCCCCCCCCCCCCTTCTAATGCTGGCTTGTCCATGCTGTGCCATGGCTGGAGGCAGTTGCTTCAGCTGCTTAGCTGCATGTCTATTTCCTTCCTGCAATTGCTGCTGCATGCTTTGTTTAAAGTGGGACTCTGCAACAAGGCCCAAAGTGGACGAGTGAGGTGTGGGAAAGGGGGAGGCAGCACCCAAGGTAGTGTGCAGGGCACTGCCTGGCCGACTGAATGAGAGTCCTTTTTGATGAAAGCATCCCGCTGACATACGAAGCACGCTTCTCCATGGCCTTAACGTGATCACTTAGGACAACCGGGTAGCAGGATGCAAGCAGGCGAGGCTAAAATGCTGACGCAATTGGCTTGTCTGAAGTAAAAAGCAGGGCCTTTTAGAATCTCATTTATCCAGCATTAATTACGAGAGGGGGCTACATCATGCGAAGGAAATAGACGTGCACCACTTTGCTGCAGAGGAAGCAAACCAGAATCAAGACGAGGCACTCCTTTAACACATGCATGCGCGTTGTTGCAAATCGATTGTGCTGGACCAAGTCCTGCCACCGAATGCTGCACAGAAAAGCCGCAGATGCAGACAAGCGGTAGCCTGACATGCGCGAAAACACCACGCATGACCAAAGCCTGGCCCGCTCAGAACATGTTAGGCACACCAAAGGGCCTCATGAAGCATGGCCGAGGCAGAAGAGTCTGGCGCAAGGCGTGCTAAGCCGGCTAAGCAGTGAATCGCGAGGATCTCTTCTTTCCTGGGGTTGCGGTCTTATCGGAGTCTTGGCATAGGGCCCAAAATAAGGGTTGAAGCCCCAGGCCGGACGTATCCCTTCCTCGATCACTTCGTTCTCTTGTCCGGGTAAAGTTGAAGAGGAACCGCCAAATGTGCCCCACCAGGTGCAGTGACCCCCCCAGGAGAGCATGCCATTGCAACCGAAGAGAATGGTACCATACGCAGGCTTGTGGCTCATATAAGTTGATGATGACTCAGTTCCTTGTCCCCACTTTGCCATGATAGATGTAAAAATGCCATCCCCAGCAGACCCGGTCGCAGTGACATCTCAGTCTGAAAAATGCCCCTACGGTGCACAGGGGCACCTTCTCTGCGTAAATATATCTCATAAGTACATGTACAACTAAGACATGGCAGAAAAGTGCCTTGACTGCAATGTATTACATTTCATGGTATGCCATAGCAAACACCCCACTAAAAAAACCAGGTTGGAGTCATGCTTGGGTGCTGCACGGCCCAGAGGGCTGTGCAGTGGTCTCTCTTTACATAGCAAACATGGCACTTGTAAGCCCCACACCCAAGCAGTCAGAAAGCAGGGAGGTGGAAGAGAACACGACTTGCTTTCATCATAGCATGCCACACGTCTGTGTTAGTTCTGGAACTGCTGCTGCTCAGTGATTCTCCACATCTAATTATTACTACATTTCATGATATGCCATAGCAATAAGTGCCATAGGCCCCGCACCTCAAGCTGTCACAAAGAGCAGCGAGGTGGAACAGAATACGGGTAAACTTCGTTTCCACATCTAAGTGAGAATGTTTTTGGCATAAGTTGTATGCAAAGTTCTGGTATATATGCTGTTGCGTTCCTGTTTGTTTGCTGGGGGTATTAAACCCAAAATATAAAAAAACCAAAAAGTTAAAAAAATTGAATTGTGTTAAGAGAGCCGACCACTGCACTGCCCTCTGGGCCGTGCAGCACCCAAGCATGACTCCAACCGGGTTTGTTAGTGTGGTGTGTTGAGTAAGAGCGAGTAATAGAGAGCTAGAGGGCTGCGAATTCGAGCGAGGCGGATACAAGTAGACCTGAGACCATTAAAAAATTAAATTGTGTGTGCACTTTTCCAGGGCCAGTATTCTACATCATTGTATCTGCTTGAACATGCATGATCATGGAGTTCAACTGGTGGATGGTGTTCAGTTTTTTCCAGGTTCTATCTGTGTTAGTGGCTTTGCCACCCCTGTGGTGAACTGTGGCACCGCACGCGTGCCGATGGGTTTGCCAATGTAAGATTCACACACGTCCAACATGTTTCACAGCAACAGAACCATATACTAATCACGTGCAACAGCTGTGCTGGCAGAAACATTGCTCATTGAGTAAACACACTATATATTATTACATTTCATGATATGCCATAGCAATAAGTGCCATAGGCCCCGCACCTCAAGCTGTCACACTATATACACAGGATACTAACCTTAACCTTGACAATAGCCAATCACCCTAGCAGACCATACATTGATGCGCATTGACGACGTTAACAACAACAACAACAAACATTTAAGGTGTGGCAACCGCAAAGGGCTGCTAGGTCGAACCGACCAAACACACCATCGGATGGATCCAAAGTCCAAACACAATGGCTTCCAGACCACCAACCAAGCAGTACTGATACCGAAACATGTATCCAGGCAAGACAGAGCCCATGATCAAGAACACCACCCACTCCTCCATCGGTTGCAATGGCATGGCAAACAATGACGATTACCACGGGCTGGAGATGTACAAGAACCATGCAAAGGACTCAACCACAGAGGGATATATGCAACCAGACCCAACCACCATGGAATGTGGCCGAATCGATCCCTCAAAGTTAAGGCAACGCTCCTATCGACACAGAGCCCATGATCAAGAACACCACCCACTCCTCCATCGGTTGCAATGGCATGGCAAACAATGACGATTACCACGGGCTGGAGATGTACAAGAACCATGCAAAGGACTCAACCACAGAGGGATATATGCAACCAGACCCAACCAACATGGAATGCATGTGGCCGAATCAATCCCTGAAAGGTCAAGGACGCTCCTAGTGATTGCAGGCAGGTGCGGATGATGGGACACAGCAGTCCTCCAATGCCAGTCCACAAATAGCATCAAAGAGAAAGTTGCATCAACCATAATGGCTGGCCACAAGCATGAGTGCTATAGACCAGCCCAGCAACAGCTGGCCCCCCTCCATAGGCAAGCTGCTGCTGCGCACCGCGGGACACAACGTATTGCACAGCTGTCTGAAGAGGTTAATCATCAGGTTGTCAAAGCATAGAGCCCAATGGCTGCCACCAGCCCACCCTGGATCCCGTGGTGGCCAATGTATGTCAGGCCAGCCCATTTCGACTTGCTGTGCGCTGACCGGTGGACCCAGTCAGCAGCAAGCCAAGCAGTTTAATGCCTTGCTCGGGGCTCGTTAATAGAATGATCTTACATGCCTAGTCCTGAACCAACGTGAAACTCCAAGCCACGATCCGCTCAGAAAAGTAGGATGGGAACCCTTTTGGTCCTCATAGGCTTGATCCTTCAGCTATTCTAGCTGACGCTTCACAAACCTATGCAGGCCCAAAGCGACCATAACCCAGGATTTTGCATTCACGAAGTCAATCCAAAAACATTGGTGCTGAGAATTTGACTGCAACCTTTACATCGGCTAGCTCCAAACCACGCATCACTTTTAACAAACCCAGCACGGTGCTCCAAATCCACAGACTCTCCAACCCCTTGAAAGCAACAAGCGGTCACCCAACACAGGACAGCACACAATGTTAATCTTCACACTTTATGTTGACCATAAACATTTACCCTGAGCAGGTTATATAAGCTATAGTCAGAAGGCAACCCACCTGCTGCTGCAAGGCATTGCAACTCCCCTAGATGCAAGCCCCATGAAGCCTTGCAATGCGGCTCCCTACCACATGCATGCTCCCGTTTCCATCTGAATCCCTATTACACCTCTCCATGTGAACCCCTATAGCATCTGAGAATGATGGTGAAATTCCGCCAGAGCAGCCAGACGCTCGCAAAGAGCCCATCTTCTTATCATATGTGCCCTATGACAACTTCCAGAGATGTATGTAACCCTAAGGGGCCTATGGTACTTTTTGCTATGGCATATCATGAAATGTAGCAACAATACCTGCTCATGTCATCATTGCTGTTTAGGATTGTTAAGGGCATAAGCCTGAGGTGACTGACATGCCAGCCCTGAGCGCAACAACACCCCTTACGTCCAAGAACCTAGACTTCCTACAAGTTCCCTATGACGGAGGACGCTCCTTCAGCCTAACCTCCTCCCCCCTGCCCCTTGCTACAGCTTAAAGAATGCCTCCACACCTGGATGAAGTAGAGGCATTCTTCATGCGGCAGCAAGGGGCATGGGAGGGGGTTAGAATGGTTGAGAGCGGTATCCCCTGTGCCAGCAGCAGCAGGTGTTCTCTAGAGCATCCAGCTGCAAGGAGCTGGCCCAACAATCCCTTCACAGTAGGGAACACGAGGCTAAGCCTCCCAGTCTCAGTTGCCTCTCCCTCAACGCAGGCTGGGAATGCAGCAGAGGTTCTGCCCGCTGCAGTCACCCAACCAGCTAGGCCTAGCCTTGTTCTTCTTCTTCTTCTTCTTCTTCCAGGAATCACTTGGTCCACAAGAGTCACTCTTGGTGGGTTTGCAGAAGACCAATAGTGTTCAATAAAGCACGCACCCTGGAAGGAACTGATCCAACCATCTCGCCCTTGGGTCTCCAGCAGTCACTCTCGATGGATTTGCAGAAGACCAAAGGACTGTTGCTGGTCAGCCCATCTTCAGAGGCTCCCCTTGCTGATGTAGTTGTGACTGCCCTGTTGTCTGCCTAGGGGTGATGTAATAGTTAAGCACAGACGGAAGCTTCAACGCATGGGAATTTACACGCAACCAGTCACACTTGCGCCATCTCACAGCCCAGCCATGTCATTCAAAAAAGGAACTGAATGTTTGCATGGGGTGAAAACTGGTAAAAATGTGCTTAATTGTCATTTTGTCTGTTGTTGGGGTCTTTTGAATTTGAATTCAGGGCCTAAACCCTAAACCCTGGTGTGCATAATCTGTGGTTGTAGCGGTTAACGCCTGCACAGCTACAGCTCAGTTTGCAGTTTGGTGGCGTGTTCTATGTGAAGGTTATGCATATACTGGAGGTTGCAGCATGGATTTGCATATCAGTCTTTGCACCTGATGAAGGCCGAAAAGGCCGAACCGCTAGTGTGACTGGGTTGCGTGTAAATTCCCATGCGTTGAAGCTTCCGTCTGTGCGTAACCATTACATCACCCCTAGCAGACAACAGGGCAGTCACGACTACATCATCTTCAGAGGCTTTCCTTGCTTGATGCAATTCCACAAAACTCCTGCACAAATCACACAGGTTCAGGGTTTGAGCAATTGACCAAGAGGCCGTTGGGTACAGATGCAGCACGTAGGGTGTGGCTTACATTAGGGTTTTGGCTCACCATTTGATGTCACATACGTACACCAATAGATGCATTGTGAAGGCACAGCTTGACGCTGTGAATGAATGTGCCTGGTTTGTGCAAACAAACTCGCCCACCGCATGGGTCTCCAGGACATGTACCACAGATAGCATCATCTACAACAAGCATAGTTTGTAATAGGCAAGAAGCTGTGACAAGGAGGCTTTGAAATGCAAAGACAGGGCCACGTCCTTTTGGGCTATGGAGTCTGCGAACTAGGCACAAAAAGTCTAGACAGCAATGGCCCCAACCCTATTATACCGGAACCTGCTCATGCCCTCTACCATATGCCCGCAAAGCAGGAAGCCAGCTCACTTGCCAACTTCGTTTCTCCTTGACTGCTCACGAATCCAGATCACAATACCTTGTAGACAAATAATCACTCTCTTGCTACAAGCAGCACAGAGCTGCAGCCTTTGCCAGACATAGGGAGGGCATCTGATGTCATGCTCGCATGCTGAAGACAACCCCGTATTCTGTTCCACCTCCCTGTTCTTTGTGACGGCTTGAGGTGTGGGACCTATGGCACTTTCTGCTATGGCAGATCATGACATGTAATGGATAATAGGGGGGTACTGCGGATGCCAGCAGGGTTTGGTTGCGGAGCTCTAGTACTAAGTCCCAGTAAAATGCCACATAGCTCACCTTTGCCTGCTTGCTGATACCTCGGTCCCAGGCCTGCTGAAACCCTTTCAGACGGAACCAATGCTGTGGACTGCCACTTGACAGCTGCAACTGTATTCACTCCACCAGCGTTACTACACGAGGGGAAGGGGAAGACTGAATAAGAGTACGAAGAGGGGCTCTGGGGTAGCATCGCCAACTTTGATGGGGAGATGGTGGTGAAGGGTCGGAGGGGAGGGGGAGAGGGGGAGGGGGAGAGAGGGAGGGGAGAGGGGGAGAGGGGGAGGGGCATGGACTGCCAAGGTGAGGGCCAGAGGGAGGTGTGTAGGGGATGGACTGCCTACTTGAGGGGAAGAGGGCGGTGGAACCGCAGGCGGTGGGGGTGGTGGGAAGGCAGGGCGGGAGGATACAGAAGGAGGCGCGGTCTGAGGGTAGGACAGGAGAGGGGGCAGGGAGGCAGAGGAGGTACCGCCGGTGTTTCTCTGCTGGCAACCTTCCAATTAGTTACAGGTTACCACCTTCCGGTGGTATGCTAGCATAGAGTAACAGCCGTATCCCAGAGACCAAAGCGGGATTAGCACTGGGTGGATCGGCGGGGTTAAGGAGGCGAGAAGAACGCGCGGGAGGAGGAGGTGGAAGCAAGCAGGAGGCGGAGGGATGGGGATGGAGAACAGGGAACTAACTCAAGGCTGTTCATATAATGGCTGCTGCCGCTTCATGATGACTACCGGTACTGCTAGTGCTAATAGATGTCGGCGGAGGGGAAGGATCAGGGGGAAGCGGGACCGGGGGCTCGAATAGAGAGGAAAGACTTCTGAGCTTAGCGGGGCAGGAAAGCATTCCGTGCGCTCCAGCGGCAAGCACTGTGTAGTGAGGGAAAGTCTGGTAGAGTGGAAGAACAGGAGGAAGCCCCGGGACTACGGGAAGTTGCTTAACCGCTCAGCTCTCCCAATGGAGATTGCCTTGAGGCAAGCGGCCTTCTTGGTGCTGCATTTAGCCCTGCTGCCAGGGCTCTGCAGCACTCCTCCCCTGCGGCGCCTGCTGATGTGCTGCTGCTGGCTATTCTGATGGTTAGCCATCTGCTGATACTTTTAGTACTGTTGATTGAGGTTGAGAACTGCTCTGTTCAATCCTACGGGTCCTTTGCATGCCCCTTAGCTGCTGCTGCTGCTGTTGGTGGTGGTGCTGTCTGTCGTAGAGGTGCTGCTGGTGGTGACGCTGCTGCTCCGGCTGTTGGTGCTGGCTGCACTGCTGCTGCTGCTGCTCGTAATGGTGGTGGAGCTGTTCCTGGTGGTGGAGGCACTGCTGCTTCTGTTGCTGGCTGTCGTGGCACTCCTGCTGCTGGTGACAATCGTGGCTCTGCTGGTTGTGGCGGCACTGCTGCTGCTGCTGCGTGTCGCGCTCCTGCTGCTGCACGTTCTGCTGCTATGCCTGTTGGTAAGAGGGTGATTGCTATCCTCCTGGTCTTGGCTGCCATGCCTCTTAGCTCCTCCCTAGATGGAATGCTACCTTTTCCAGAAGAAGGAGTGGAAAGATAAGCTGTTACATCTGCCATGGAAGCAAAGTCCATCCAGCCACCAAGGTCCCCGGTGGTCTTACGCCCATTGTCCTTCCCGTAAAACTCGATCTCGGTTGCTACTGCCAGGATTGCGTTAGCGCTTATGCCGTAGCTCAGGGGTTTAACTGCTGCTGCTTGGAGGGTCTGGTTTAGGAGCTGCATGGCTTTGGGGATAGCGGCTTTGTCCTTGAGGTTGTAGGTAAACAGGTAGCGGACGGTAGCGGGCGCAAAAGAAGAGGGGGAACAGCTGCTGGAGTTTGAGGCGGCTACCAAACCACAGGAGGCAAAAGGTACAGCCAGGCGGGAGACCGATTTGGCCACGGGTGCTAAGGTCGTGAAAGCACCAGACTCGATGCCCTTTGCGTAGCAGTCTTTCAGATCGTTGAGTGACGACCAATCTGACCAGGCCCCGTATGTTGCGAAGGTGGCAGATTTAGGGATGGGGCGAATACCGCCGAAGCCGTAAGCAGATGGGCTTGTGGTTACTGCTGGACCGTGGCCATGGCGCACGACAGCTGTGCAGTGGCTCATCCATTTGTCAACCAGAATGGACACGTTCTTCAATGTAGCTGGGCTGCTGTCTTTAAGATCCTGCGGAAGAAGAACAGTAGTTGCTTAGAAGGTTTCATACATATATCAGGAATGCCAGTACATGGCTTCACGTGCTCTGATGTTGCAAGCATTCGCATCCGATAAGGAGAAAAGGAGGGCCGGAAGTTCTGCACACTGAGGCTGTACACGGTGCAAGCTGGTGCCCTCGTAAGAGGCCCTTTGGTAAACTCACATCTCCCCAAATGTAGCGGTACTTTGCAGGCGTCGAAGGGCCTGAGCATCGTGACGCCTGAGCTGTTTCCAGGACACTGGTGGTTGCGGCCAGCAGGATGACCGCCAAAGCAAGCGCCATTTTATGAACGTTCATACATTGCAAGTGATTCCATGCTTTTCTCCTCTGAGGTCTTCCAGGAATGCTATTGGCAGCCCTGTATTGAGTCGTGAAGAAGTCAGCAGTCCTTGGCGAGTGACAGTTGGTGTCGGCTGCAGTTGGTGTCAGCTGCAGTGCGGTGAGTTAATCAATGATCAGCATTAATACACACCAACATGGCCTTTGCACAAGGCTCCTTTAGACCAGGATCGTCTTCTTTTGCACGGGCCTCCTTGAGACCATGTCGTCGTACACGGCCTCAGCATGTGGTTCTCTTGCCGTGTGAAGTGCTGCCTTCCGCCTGGTGGTCCACAGTTGAACACCCGTAAGGATATCGAGCCGTTATACTTGATGACGTGTCACAACCCTGCGCAAGTTCCGCGCTGTGCCTTCACAGTATATCCCCATCAGGAGCTGGGCTGCTGGGCAACTTCCACACTGTTGCAGATGTGGGGTTATATAGAGCCCTCAGTGCTTCGGACACTGACGACAACGTCATACTTCACAACATACTGTTGCAAGGCACAAGGTATGGTCATAGGCATGGTGTCCATGCCACCTGTTTGGGCTTAAACCCTATCGATCACATAGCACCTATCTGCAGCTGGTCTGTATCAAAGAAATCACCAGTCTAAACTTTAAGGGTTTCACAGCAGTGCCATATACGCAGCGAACTTGCACTTGGCCGTATCTAGCCCTTTTTGCTGACACAGGCTGAGACAGGCTGCAAGAGAATCCTCATTGGCAGCCGAGTGGGCCTGTTTTGTACAGCCACTTACATGCAATATGTATTAAGCGAGACCACTGCACAACCCTCCAGGCCATGCAGCGCCCGCGACATGCAATAGGAGATGCATGGGACTTTGAAGGTTAATCGTCCACAATGAGAGTCAATTCCTGATACAATCTCAATTGCTAAGTTATGCACTGAGGGCACTGGTGCAAGGAGAAGTCCTTCCGATTCTACTCCCAATGCAGTGACAGTTCAGCGGCTCTCCATGTGAATTAGATCACTGCACAGCCCCCGAACCGCGCACACCCACCACATGAGCTGTTCCTTGGCACACGTCACCGTAATGATAAGGCATACAGGCTGATCAACTGTTTCATATGAGCGCTAATCATCCCAGAGAGAGAGAGAGAGAACTACGCAGAGAAGGGGGGAAATCCCTTGTTGCATACGTTAAGGGAGTGGGTTATGAGCACTAATCATCCCAAGTCCAGGCCAGCCAAGTGCATGCAGATGATAAGTGCAGCAATGGATTCGCTATGTAAAGGATTGACAACCAGCCGGCGAAGCAGCTTACCATCATTACAGCCTCGATATATGATTCTGCCTGCAAACTACCTTTGGAAGGTGAAGGCAGGATGGATGGCCATTAGAGAGAGAGAGAGAGAGAGAACTACGGAGAGAAGGGGAGAAATCCAAAGGATGGCCATTACATGAGGAGCTTGTGAAGCATACTTTCCCCCTCTTACAGATATGATGCATGGCACTCCTTCCCAGAGCGTCCTCATATTCCGCTGCTGTGTTCTTTGGCCATTTATTGGTCTGCTCTCACTCACATTAGCTGCCAATGCGAAAGCGACACTCTCAGACCGATTGGTGCTGAACTGCCCATACCTACTTACAGAGTCCGGCTTTCTCAATCTCTTCGAATGGTTTCTGCATATATTGGTGATATATAAGGCCCCGTCCTGTTTGTTGTTTCGATGCAGCTCAGTGCCCTTGCTGACAACACCTGACTTTCTTGTCTGCTCTGAGAGCTCGCTAGTGTCATGCTAACAGTTTTATTGGCTGATATAGCTGGCTGGGCTAAAACAATGACGCCGCAATCTGCTACAAGCAGGACTTAAGAGGGTTGGATTGCATGGACACTCTGTGGTAATATCAGAACCTACAAATATCAACCGTCCAAACCAAGTGAAGCCAATCAGAAGAACTTGCTTGGACTTCTCTGAGCTCTTTACATTCTGCATGAGAAAGTTATAAGTAGACTCGTGGAACCTCAAGTTCTGATCCAAACTGAAAGATACTAGGGGAGCTGCAGCACTAGTTACGAAAGCCTAGCAGCTCTACACCTTCATGTCCCTAAGCTGCATGATCCATCCAGTACATAACTTTACTCTACTGCTGATGTCTCCATGCACTGAGAGCTCAACCCCTGCTGCAGTAGAGCCAGGCCAAAGCGGTCGTACAAGACTCACCCTGGTGGGGCCTAGTGGCAGTACGCTTGTCACCCCGGTGCCTCGGGGCCTCTTGTCCTTTGAGTTCTCGTCCTCAAGGTTGACATGACCAGCTGGTAATTCCATTTAAGCAACTGCAGTCAGGCCTGGGTCTCGTTTGTGTTAAATTGTGAGGAGGTTTACCTTTTGGCACAGCGAGATCTCGACCCCCGTGACAATAGACCTTTGCGCGTTACCCCTCAGAGATGAGAACCTTACAGTATAGATCCTCTCCACAGGCACTTCCGTGCTTGACAAAGGCAACAAGTTCTGGCTTCGGATGCCCTGGCAGGCGTTGCGTCCTTCCTGCAAGGTCCACCAACAGCGGTCATGTCAGGAGGGTTCCCTTGAGAGTTCAAGCTATCGGTTTTGATTTTGGAGATAGCGAAAGGGAGGTGCAAAGAAGTAAGTCCCCAGAGGCGCCTTCTTGCGCACATGCACAAATAGCACAATGGTGGGGACTCTGCCTGCTAGTAAGGTGGGGGAGCAGTACATCTAGAATTTCTTGGCAGCAGCAGCAGCAGCAGGGAAGGGAGTTGCAGAACAGCCAGTAACCACTACCAATCTCCATATACTATCAACGCCTCAGCGGTTTGATGTCACTGATTTCAGCACTGAGCACAGTTTCTCATCAGTAAGCAATCATCTTCAATGACCCATACCCCAAAACAACAGTCACTAACAGCCTTCTTAGCAGGCATCACTTAGTTACTCCATACTATAGCCCGTCATGCTCCCTCCCCACCTGCACTCCCCCAAGGCCCCTCCCCTTCCAGGCCCTCAGTCAAAGTCTACAACAGCTTCGGCCTGCGAGCTGCCTCCCTTCTAGTCTACCAGCACATCTTCAAGGGGCCCATAGGAGAAGCCTTCCTGGGGCTACTGACAGCCAGCCAGAAATATCAAGCCAGCAACAAGGAGATAGTGGCAGCTTACACGCGCCTGTACCAGCTGCTGCTCGTGGCGGGCTATGATGGCTGGCAGGAATACGTCTTAGATCAGGTGGGTGCACTATGGCAAGTTTTTCTATGGCATATTATTGAGATATAATATGTTGTAGATCAGGTGGGCGCAAGTAATCAGTAGCTACATGTCTTAGATCAGGGGGGCACAAGTAATCAGTAGCTACATGCTTTATTCAGGTGGGCACAAGCAATCAGTAGCTAGATGTCTTAGATGAGGTTGGCGCAAGTAATCAGTAGCTGGATGTCTTGGATCAGGTGGGCACAAGTAATCAGTAGCTAGATGTCTAAAATCAGGTGGGCGCAGTAATCAATAGCTGTTTGTGTTGGATCAGGTGGGTGCAGAGACTCTACAGCTAAACAAGCCTCAAGGAGGAGGTTTCTGATGGTAATATGTGTTGGGATGTGTACCAAGCAAGCAGCAAACGATTCCAGGGGGAATGAAACTAGATGAAATATACGGTAGCGTTGCTCCCCTCAACAGTATAGCATTTGTGCTGGCGCGTTTAGTTTATCCTGCTGGGACTTCAAAATGGAACCTGGAAGGTAGGCTGACAGCTATGATAGCTGGCAAGGTGATGTGGTACAAGCCTGAGTGCCTTTTTAGGGAGCCCCATAGTCCTATAGGGGGACAGGGTGGGACTCTGCGGTCAAAAATACAAGGGGCCGTTGCTTTCTGGCCCCTACTTACGAGTGAGGAAATCCTAAAACTGAAGTGGGGGTGGGAAGTGGAGGGTCCGCCAAAATTTGTGTCACCCCCACATCGCGCTATGTGATTATGGAACTTCCCCTTAGCTTTACCATATGCTGCTGAGGTATCAACCACTGCATTGACAGCTTTCTGGTGCTCCTGCTCCTGCTGTCAGAGATTGGGCAGGCCAACTCAACGGGGGTTGGAGGGCCTGCCAAAACCTGCGTCCCACTGTCGTCCGCAACCCTTTAGCTTTTGTGGGACGTCCCCGTAGCCACAGTTTGCTGAGGGATTGTACACCGCATTGATGGGTTGCTGATGCTCCTGCTCCTGCTGTGCAGATCCTGTTAGGTCGGGATAACCCTTTTGCCCGGGCTGTAGCCCAAGGCAACCTCCAGGAAGGAGCACCCCTGATGAAGGCAGTAGCTTATGACCTGGACACACTACAAGTAAGCCTCAGTCATTGTTATAGTTCATGATGTGCCATAGCAAAAGTGCCGCAAGCCCCGTGCCTCAAGCTGTTACCAGGGGGATAGGGACAGAGGTAATAAAACCCTAATGTTCCCGATAGGGATGTGGGATGTGGAGTGTGTAAGGGAGGGGGATGTCTCATGTGGTAAGGGAGCACAAGCCCTGCCAGGCATCTGCCACTCCCTAGTTGATTTTATACTGCAAATATATACCTTGAGACGGGGTCACCAACCAAACGACGTGCAATTTTGCAGCCTTCTGACCATATTGGTTTGCATACTGTTCTTCCCCGTTTTAAATTTGAACTAGTACCTCGTCCTGGTCCTACTGCTTCACAGCAGTGCTACGTCCTGTTGACCGGTGCTTCTCCCAACGCCTTACCAGAAAATGTTTTATTACATTTCATGATATGCCATATCAAAAAGTGCCATAGGCCCCGCACCTCAAGCTGTCACGAAGTACAGCGAGGTGGAACAAAAGGTGTTAAGAGCTGCCTATGTATCTGACTCCTGGTGCAGGGGCTGTGCTGCGCATGAATATTGCGTCATGCCTAAGAGTCTTTCCACGTGTAGCAAAAGGCGTCTTGCTGTGTTGTTGTATTTGTTGCAGTCTCTTGTGATGCCACTGCAGCAGCTGGCGGAGTATGTGGGGGAGGTGGCACCTACTGTTAGCAGCTACTGGGTGGGAGCAGGTAAGAGGGGGGGTATAAAACCTAGACTTTAGGGTACAGGCAGTGGTTTACAGCTGGGGGAGTATGTGGGGGAGGTGGCACTTACTGTTAGCAGCTACTGGGTGAGAGCAGGTGAGAGGGGGTTTGTGAAACCTAGGGTTCAATGTGTAATGGACATAGGGTGTAAGGTTTAGGCAACATGCCTCGGCAGCAGCTGGCAGTATGTATGATTATGTGGGGGAGGTGGCACCTACTGTTAGCAGCTACTGGGTGGGAGCAGGTAAAAGGGGGGTACAAAACCACATATGCCAGTGGTTTGGAGGTTGCAGTAGTTTGGGGCGGGCAGCAATGAATTGGAACCTGCGAAGCACATGGACAGCGCAGATGTTACTTCAGTAGCAGTGAGGATGTTGAGCGTGGCTGGGATTTATTCAGTACATTTCATGATATGCCATAGCAAAAAGTGCCATGGTAAGTAGCTGTGTGTGGTCACAACTTCTATGCATAGGACACCTTATGCAGATGCTTCTCCTCCTGCCAAGGCTCCCTTGTCACACAGCATAGCGTGCAGATTCATCTGATATGGCTCACCTTTGGGTATAGGTTTGCAAGCTGCAAGGTGGCTGCATGGCCTTCAAATCTTGATGTTGTGTTCCGCTTGTTGGAATTCCCCAGCCTCATTACACGCCCCATAGAGACGACAACTTCGGCTGCGGAGGCGACTCGAGCAGACACGAGCTATGCCCTGAACCCCCTTAGGCCCTGAACCCCGCCCTCGTTCGATCGGGTGACGCATCTGCGCCTCTCACTTTAAGCTCGCAAGCTCAACGCACGCTGCGCCCTCAATGGAATGCGGTGGACATGGGCGCGTGTATGAACGATGGCTATTTGGAGTGTCCTTATGAAACAACCATGCACTAGTAAAACCTCAGTACCACCTCTAAGGCAAAAATAAATGATCTCAGAATGACAGTACATGAGCTTTGTTCCAAGTCAGCTTGTTCCCATTCCTTTGCCCGGGCGCAGACCCCCTGGTTGGCAAAGTCCAAATACGGGGGGTAATTTGGAGGGGGTGCCCGAGTGCTGGACAGAAGATGCGCTCAAACCTGGATCAATACCCTTGGCTGTACTGCTGTTGGTGCATCTCCATCTGCATTGTTTGAATTTCAATCTCTTCCAGGGGCCAACAGTTGTGGCACACCTGTACTAGACAGGGAGCATTAAGGGTCAAGACGTGTACATGTTATTCAATGCATGTCCTTTGCTCTGGGTAGTCCTCCTTCCCATGCTTGGCTAAGTGCGCCGCCCTTTCTCAATTGAAATGTCGTAATTGATTTTTGCTCTCTTCCTGCTGCTGCAGCTTCTTCAGCTTCTTTGGAGTGCCCCTCAGCTTCCAAGCAGCTTCCTAGTGCAGATGCCACCCCCACCCCTGTCATAGCTCTCCCAGGCCCTGCCGGCAGCAGTAGCAGCAGCAGCAAAGCCGCAGCTAGTGGCACTAGCACCGGCACAGGTAGTAGCAGCAGTAGCAGCTACATCTCCCGGCCGTGTACGGAGGAGGAGCTAGAGGCGTGGAAGGGGGTAATATCTGGGCATGAGTCGTGGGGGGAGGCGGCAAGACTGCTGAAGGAGTATTACTACACGCATGGGTTTGGAATCACCTCAAGGAACACTGCATTAAGGTAGGGGGGGTAAAGCTGACATTGGCAGCCTAGATGTGTAACCAACACTTAGTGTAAGGCACCATTGCTACCTCACACTAGCGAAGGTTTGCTAGTGGGCGGCCCACAAAACCGTACATAACAGTTCAAACCTGTCTTAGCTTCGCGTTCACCCGCGCCTTCCAAATTATTTCTTCTTGTAGCACAGTTCTTCCAGGATATTTATGTAGCAACAATTGTCTGAGGAAAAGATCAAACATTCGCTGCTGCATTTGTCTGCCTTTTCAACACAGATGGAGCAGAGGGGCATTTGAAGAGGCATTTCTTGGTTTCAAAAGATGAAAATCTGTCAGTTGGCAGTTTACGCATGAAGCAGGGTTCTCCCAGGATATTTTCAACAGCGCTGTAAACAAAAAGAAATGCCTTGTCGTTTGCCTGCCTGCCTGCCTGCCTGCCCCAAACTAGCAAACAGAGAACATAATGTTACAAGTTAACACTACGCGTTTCGGCCTTTTCGGCCTTCATCAGGTGCGATAAACATGTACACACATGCTCCCCCATTAAGTATGCAATAGAAGCAATTGAGAGCCACCAAACTGCAGGTTGAGGACACTTAACTCAGCTTCTCAGCACGAGTCACAACATCATACATGCGTGGCTGAAATGACGGCACGATGCTCATGACATCACCCAAGTGCAACCATACACCACACACTACATTGTACTGCCAACCGAAAGGTGACCATGATGCCATACCTCAGGGCTGTAAACAAGAATGATGTCATTCCCAAACCTTTTATGAATGAACATGGCTGGCCTGGGAGCATGGCAGACGACAAGGCATTTCTTTTCGTTCACGGTTTTACAAGATGGAATCTGTCAGTTGGCAGTTTACGCATGAAGCAGGGGTCTCCCAGGACATTTTCAACAGCGCTTAGTGCTAAGCCTGCCGCATGTGTCTTCTGTTTCACCACAGATGGAGCAAAGGGGCATTTGAAGAGGCATCTCTTGGTGGCCGTTCACCTCCCCCTTCCAGCAGCCCAGCTGCAGCCACTTCCTTACCAGCTGCTGCTGTTGATAAGCCAACACGTGCTGCAAGCCGTAAAGTCCTCACGGTGTTAAAGAAGCAGTATAAAACCCTGAAAGCTAATACCTTAAGGCACTGTCAGGGTTTACCAGCTCAGCACGCCCTAGTGTGTGGCCCCCCTGGCTCTGGGAAATCTTGGTTGCTTTGGGAGGGGACCCTACTAGCAGGTGGGTGGGGGTTACAGAATGTGGGGATCTTTCAGAATGTGGGGGTGGGGTACAATATCTAGCAACTGGGGTTACAGGGGGTTACTAGCCGATTTTCCAGCTAGTTCTGGGGTTGGGGAAGAAAATGCCAATAATATGGTGTAGGCGTGAAACCAGTGCAGAACCTGCATGCTATCTATCGGCCGTGGAGCTAGCTGTCTTGCGTAGGTTCCAAATGGATGCATTGACTCAATGCATCCAATCTACGCAGCCAATCGCTCAATGTACAGCTTTGGTGCACTGCTGTAAGGAGATGGCCAGAGCTAGGCCTCTGGGAGGCTGTGCAAGGGAAGGGACACAGTTTAGATCCTTGGGGTTTAGGGATTAGAATGTGTCACTTGGGTGTGTACTGCATGAAACAATCTGTTGTATAACGTTTGAGCAGGGCTTAGATATGTGCAATCAGTGTTGCAATCAATCCGATTCCCTGAAAGTCATATACTGAAGTTGCTTTTGAATTGCTGCTCCTTCTGACAGCGGCTCATAAGGGCTTGGGAATGTGCAATCAGCATTGCAATCAATCCCATTCCCTGCAAGTTGCATACTGAAGTGCAGTGTATTTGCCACTCTTTGCTCAGGGCTTCACCTTGTGGATGTACCAGCTTCAGATGGGGGGAGGGCCTAGCTAATGTGCAATCAGTGTTGAATTCCCTCCTTTTCCCTGCAAGTTGCATACTGAAGTGCATTGGAATTGCCACTTTTTACAGGGGCTAGGGAGGGGCTTCACCTTGTGAATGGCTTCAGATCTGGTACGGCCTAGCTAATATGCAATCAGTGTTAAATTCCCTCCTTTTCCCTGCAAGTTGCATACTGAAGTGCATTGGAATTGCCACTCTTTGTTGACAGGGGCTGATGAGGGGCTTCGTCTTGTGGATGGCTTTAGATCTGGCACAGCCTAGCTAATGTGCAATCAGTGTTGAATTCCCTCCTTTTCCCTGCAAGTTGCACACTGAAGTGCAGTGGCTTTGCCGTTCATTACTTACAGGGGCTGATGAGGGGCTTCGTCTCGTGGATGTGCCAGCTTCAGAGGGCAGAAATATCTTGGACATAGCGCGTGGCTGTGCCCGTTACCCTCGGGTCCGATTTGTCCTTGTTATGGACCATGTGGATCTGCCTCTGGGAGGTGACACTGCTAAGGATTTGATGGCAGGGCTATCTGGGGCAGGTGAGGGCTAAGGGCGAGCAAAGGGTTTAAAGGTCATCTTAGAAGGTAGGGTTTAGGTCACAGGTGTGCAGCATGCCGTGGGATGGCTGTGTGCCTTTGCCTGTGGGAGGTGACACTGCTAAAGATCTGATGGCTATCTGGGGTAGGTGAGTGCTAAGGGCAGGGGATTTGGGACTCGGGTTTGTACCAGTTAAGGTTCAGGTGATGAGGTGTGAGTATCGATCCTCTCCTTGTGGGGCCATGCGGATTTGCTGTTGAGGGGTGAAGTTGCTAAAGATTAGATGGCAGGGCTCTCGGCTGGGGCAGTTGAGTGCTAAGGGGGGACAATGGAAAGGTTGCTGGTGTTAACGTGAGGTGGGGTTTAGGTCATAGGTGCGCAGCATGCTGTGCGATGGACTGCGTGGATTTGCCCTTGGGTTTCATATGGCTAAGGATTTGAAGGCAGGGCTACCTGGCCCAGGTAAGTGCATAAGGAGGCGGAGGCTCTATGTCAGGGGTTTGTACAGTTAGTGATAAGGTGCGAGCATGGATGTGTGACACTATGCCCTTCTTGTGGGGCCATGTGGATTGGCCCTTGGGGGTTGACACTGCGAAAGAATTGATAGGAGGCATATCTCATGAATGGCTGCCATCTCGTGAATGCTTAGGGCTGGCAGTGGAGGGGTTTCATGGTGTTATCTGGTGTTGAGGTTTGGGTCATAGGTGCCCAGCATAATGTGCAATGGACTGCATGGATTTGCCCTTGGGTGTCAACACTGCTAAGAGACTGATTGCAGGGTTGTCAGGTACAGGTTGGTGCTATCGGCAGGGGAGGTTTTGTAGCTGGATGAGAGCTAGGGTTCAGGTCATGATAATGGGACTGCATTGCCTGCTTAGGAGCCAGGGTTCTTACTGTGGGGGACTTCTTTGACAGGCACGCCCGTTGGCTGTTAATGAACTTCCCGATGAAGGCAGAGGTCTTGCAGAGACATGACATGAAAACTATGAAAGTCAAACACTAAGAGGGGATGAAGCTGTCGGGGCAGCAGAGTTCATGGACAGCTGCAGGAGTAAAGGGGCATGGACAGCTGCAGGAGTAAAGGGGGTGGATATTCAGAGGTAGCCCTGAACTTTACGGGGACAATGGAAGTTGGTGCAGAACTTGGTCAGGCTGTACAGATGGTTGCAGCTAGCAATGCCATGAACCTAGCTAGCTAACTATCTGTTTGTCTGCACTCATTCCTCCTGGACCTCCCGTATGTTAGGCCTTTCTCAAGGGGAGGACTGTGCTACTGCTGGAAGATCCGAGGATGTTAATAGATACTGGAAGGTAAATCAGACTACAAGTAGAGTGTTCATGAGCCAAAGCATGCATGCCCACAATTCATGCTGCTGCTCCTGCTGCTCACAGGGCCAAATAAAATAGATCCACCTGTCTCCTGTCAGCTGGTATTGTTGATACTGGGTGCCTTGACCTGTAGTGTCATGAGCCTTCATTGCCTCCAAGGGATGCCCTATTGGGATGTTTGGTAACCTGGATGAGGCTGCCTGCTCTGGATGCCACTGTGCTGCCTTAGGCAGCTGACTGCTGTCCCGTGATTGTCCTGTGCTGTCTGCAGGTGGCAATGCTTGGCCATCCAACACCTTGCTGTACATTGGTGTGAGCGCTACCAGTACAGTGTCCAAAACGGACCCCATCGCCTCAAGGTGTCCTCTGGTCATCACCACGCCGCAGCTATCTACTGATGACGACTATTACGGGTCAGTTTTGGAGCTGCTTGAAGCAAGAGGAAGAGCTGGCGCTGGAGGAGCAGCAGGGGAGATTTGGAAGCGCGTCAAGCGGGGGGGACCACCGTCGCTGGACATTGAGGTTTTGAAGGCGGCTAAAGAGTGGATGGAAAAGCCAAATGGCGGGATGAGCGTGCGTACTGCGGCCAGCTTCGTGAAGCTCTTGGCGTGAGGAAGTAAGGGCTTGTGGACCTGATCAAAACATATGAGGAACTGCTTTAATCATTACGAATTCTTATGTGCAGAGTCCCAGAAGTCAATACGCAACACCGGTAGCACCGATGCAGACAGGCCAAATAGCAGGATTTAATCATGAAGAGCACAGCACCACTTCGTCCCCAGGCTATATGCATGGCATTCATCGAAGTGCTTGTTTGATTGATCAGCCAACATATGCGGCATCAGATCACATGTGCAACTTGAGTACTATCAGCAAAATTCAATGAAGTTAGTCCAGCCACTCAGGGTCGGTCCGTCGCTTCATTGGGCGATCGCGGAGCTACGACCCTTCAACTTCCTAGGCTTTTTTCACAGTCAGTTTTCTCTTCCGTACATCGGCAAGCGGCAAGCCCACACTGTCCCATAGTGACTTAGCAAGCACTTGGACTAAATGGAACTGACTCTGTAGACCTAGCTGACTTCTTGGCTTTCGTTCAAGTCTCCTTCCCGCAATCGTTCCCCTGTACTTGGCGTGGCACCTTTGGCCTCTCCTGCCAGCCGTGTGTAGCCATGAGTGACTGCAGCGATGATACCGTTTGTCCACTCTGCATGGAGACTTTGGATGCAACAGACAAAGCCTGCAACTACTGCCAGTGCGGGTACCAGATGTGCTTGGTAAGCTGGCCAGCTCTTGGGACTAGCCACAATCAGCATGCCCGCGTATCAATTATAGATCGGGAAAGATTTTTAGGACTGACAGCGGCTAGCAGCTGAGGCGTCTGGGTTGCAGTTGGCTTACCGGTATGGTTCGTCATGACACAGTGGTGCTGGAATCAGCTGATGGAAACGGCAGGGAAGGAGAACCTTCCTGGGAGGTGTCCAAACTGCAGGACAGATTATGACAAAGATCGGATCCTCCGAGGCGAGATGGACCCGGACCTGTAAGTCGCCCATGCCGCGTTCGCTGCTGTTGCGCACAGGCGTTCAGCGCAGTTAATTGAGCGTCTCTGACCACATGTCCATTGCTTGAAGGGTTCAAAAAGAGTACCTGCAGAAGAAGGATCTGAAGAAGAAGGGCGTAGCCAGTGGAGGGATTCGGCCACCTCCTAAGCACCTTGGGGTAAGAACTAGCCAAGCGTAATACGCTATTAGACGCAGCACTTGGGTATGCTTTTCTACTTGACGCCTTGCTTGGTGGCAGATTTACACTGGGCTTTAACATGCATGGGCAGAAGCTTCTATGTGTCCTCGAGTCAACGGGAACTGACGATGGCACGGTTATTCTTGCAGGCAGTACGGGTTGTTCAGAGAAACCTCGTGTATGCAGTGGGCCTACCGCTCAGCATATGCCGCGAGGAGGTAAGCAATTGGTTACCCGTCTTTCCATGCTGTGATCATGCGCCTTGGGGCAGTAGCTGCTATGCATGGCCATCTTCATCCTGCATGCGGCATATGCTCAGGCAAGTAGGCTTTGCAACTTCCAACGTGACTTCGCGTCTTCCAATGTGCAAGCAAGCAGATTTCAGCAGTTGCACAGCATTGGGGCATTGAAAAGTCAAGCTACAGTAAAGATTTGATGGGGGTTGACCGCTGTTGCCCTGCAGGCTTTGGCGCAGAAGCAGTACTTCGGAGCATTTGGCAAGATCAAGAAGGTGAGAGCCATGGCCTGAGTATGGTGGCTGCGTCCTTCACGTAGACTGGGAGCTTGCTAAGACTTGGAGCATACCTGCATAGCATCGTTTGCAGCCATAGAGTGCAGGGTCGGTGTTCAGTTTCAAAGTGCATGCAGCATCAGCAAGCAGGATAATCGCTGTGTGCCTGAGCTTTCACAAGCACATGCAGGAAGGGTCAGCTATGCCTGAGCTTGAGCCGAAGAACATGAGCATGTGTCTTCGCTGCAGATCTCTGTCAACCGGAGCACGCCATTCAGCCAGGTTCAGAAGAATGGGCCCAGTGGGAGTGCATATGTGACGTACATGCGCAATGAGGATGCCCTGCACTGCATCCAGGAGGTTGATGGGGTGGAGTGGGGAGGTGAGGACAAAAGCAATGCTGTGAAGGTTTGAGCTCATCCGTGTGATACAGCATGGTCTGCATAAGCCTGTGGTGTTACAGCAGGCGTCACAGCTATCACGGTACCTTCTTCCTGAGCAAGCGACTCATATCTCGTTTGTTTGACAGCTTGTGGGGCCTATGGAACTTGAACTATGGCATGTCATGAATATAATGCTGCCCTGGTAATGGATAGCTATGGTGCAGTACCGATTCCGGCAGTCCATGCAGGTCATGTACAGTCTCATGGTAAGGCGTGTTGAGCAGGGCAATGCAGTGTATGTTGCTGTTTCAGGCGCCACGCGTCTGACGCTGTGTTTGTGCTGTGTTTTCCATTCTAGGCAAGACCATCAAAGCCTGCTTTGGCACGACCAAGTACTGCAACGCTTTCCTTAAGGGGCTCCCCTGCAACAACACTGACTGCTTGTACCTCCATGACATAGGTGAGCCTTGGGGGCTTGTCACTGAGCATATTTGAGGGGCTTTGATGCTCTGCTGGAACACCCCATGGTGGTTTCCACCATGAAGGCCTTTGCTTGGCAGCGTTGAGGCACTGATTTGCTGTTTTCGTGGGGCATGTCGTAGTGTAGAAGCACATTTCTATTGGATATGTGCCTTGCAGCCACAGATGCAGCAGTTGAAGCGGCCTGTAGGTGGTGTACGACTAGCCATGCATTAGGCTTAACCATACTCAGCAGACTCATTTGCATGCTCAGGACAAGGCACATCTGCTTCGGTGCCAGAGCACTCTTATCCATACTGTATTACAAGGCCATGCCCCTGCTTCCTGGCTGAACGATCAGCAATATGCGGGATTATGTGCCAATTGTGGTCGTCCGTGCTTGCCTGCAGCGGACAACAATGACTCCTTCAGCAAGGATGACATGGTGGTGAACGGCCTAGCAAGCGGCCGTAATGTCTTCCATGACATGGTGCACCCCACCAGTGAGCGGAACATGCTAGCTGCAGCAGAGGACAGCCTGACTGCCTGCCTGTCAGCGGGAGCACCATGCCCCTCCACAGCAGCAGCTGTGGCAGGAGCGGGAGGTGCAGGCAGCAGCAGTAGCAGTGCTAGAGGGTCCTCGGGTGGTGGGGCGGGGCCTGCAGCAGCAAATCCTATCCCGATATCTGGGGCCATGAAGCCCACGAGCCACAACCCTTGGGGGGAGGGGGCGATGCCTGCGAGTGTGTCGCCGCGGTTGGCTGCCCAGTGGAGCACCCCGAAGGCACCTGCACCTCTCCCTTTGAATTCACCACTAGCAGATATGGAGTGGCCTTCTCTAGGTGCTGTGGTGAAAGAGGAGGGGGAGAAGGCAGGCAGTCATGGGGCAGCAGCAGGTGTGGGTGCAGGAGCAGGTGGCGGGGGTGCGGCAGCTCCTGGCGCCTTGGGGCAGGCAAAGGTGGGAGCAATAGACAAGCGGCCGAAGGGATGGGGTGGTTTGTCTCAGGCACAGGCAGCAGCAACGGCCGCAGCAGCAGTAGCAGGTGGTTCTGGAAAAGGGCAGCAACAGCAGCAGCAGCAACCAGTTTGGCCCGTGAAGCAATCTGCACAGCAGCAGCAGCAGGCTGCAAAAGCCAAACCTACTACAGTCACCCTGGGGCAGATAAGGGCTGGCAAGGGGCAAGCTGGTAAAGCGAAGGTAGCAGCAGCGACCGGAGCAGCACCTACAGCAGAGGCAGTACCTGAGGGTATGGCCAGCACAAGCTCAGCTACAGGTGCAGCTGCAGTAGCCAATGGCCACCATGCAGCCTTCAGCAAGGCTGAAGGGGGAGCAGGTGGGGATGGCAAGGTTCAGGCTAATGGGGCGGTTCTCAATGGCACGGTAGTGAATGGGCATGCACCACCAGCAGCAGCAGTGGCCGCGGGTGCAGGAAGCAGCCCAAGCAGCAGCAGTGGCTCAGGCGCTGGTCAGCAGGGGGCAAACAGCAGCAAAGGGCAGGTTGCTTCGACAGCCGGAGCTGCTGTTGCCAACGGCAAGATCACGAAGGCAGAGGCAAAGAAGGTGAAGGCAGCAGCAGAGAAGCAGGGAGGGGTGTCAACATCAGCAGCAGCGCCAGAGAAGACGAGCGTAAGCACAGCAGTGGGGAAGAAGGGCGGGAAGGCAGGGGCAGCAGCTCTAGCAGCAGCGGAAACTGCAGTTGCTTCTACATCACAGCAGCAGCAGAGCAGAAAGGCAGCGGCTGCTGAAAAGAAAGCAGCTGCTGCTGAGAAAAGATCAGCTGCGGCAGCGGGTGGAGAGCAGGTGGCGGGAGGTGCGTCTGCGGCAGCTGGTGGCACGGGCAGTGGGAACCCTGCTGTCATCGGTAGCCCGAGCAAGTCTTCAGCTACCGGATCTGTACCTGGTTCACCACTTCCCAAGGCAGTGGCGCCTCCACCATCACCAGCAGCAGCAGGGGTGTTTCCTCAGACACCACCAGCGGGTACCGCAGCAGCAGCAGGAAAGCCTGCCCCTCCTGGCTTCGCAGCTGGCCCAGGGCGGCCGGGCGGGCCCAAGCGGCCTCCCCCAGGGTTCGAGTCTCCTGTGGTCAAGCCCACAGAGGCTTTGGTGGTGGACGAGACGATGCTGAAGCTAGCAAGAGCAGGGAGTGCGACATCGCTGCTAGCAGCCAAAGGCCCTCTCAGTGTAGGTCCCTCTGTTGCTGCTGCTGCAGATGGGCCACGACCTGCGCCCAATGGGACAGCTCTTGCAGCAGCGCCTGGTTCGCCAAGCAGCAGCAGTCATAGCACCAGCACAGCAGGTGGGGTAAGGGGTCGTGGGGACTCGGGAGCTGTGGGGCCAGCCAGCAGCAGCAGCTTGGGGTACCAGTGGGACTCACCTTTGCATGGGTTCCAAGGTCCGAAGGGCCCTGGGAGCACTCCTGGTGGAAACCCATGCGGTGTGACAGCGGGAGCAGCAGCAGCAGCGCCAGCAGGGGGTGTGGGTGGGAGCCCTACAGCGGGAATGAAGGAATCTGCTGTCGTGCAGGATGAGCGATGTGTGGAAGGTGTCAGCAGCGGGAAAGATGGTGAGCATTGGGCACCATTTCATGCTGCAAGGAGCTTGTTTAGTGCAGAGGAGGGTGGGCTGGGAAGGCAGGAGTCTTTCCCTGGGTTTCCGAACCTGAATGGGCCTAATGCGACACCTACCACAAGCGGCTTTGAGTCCTCTCCCGCTTCTACTATGGGCTTTGCAGCTGGAGTGCCTGAGCTTCCTGGTCTGGTCCCGACGGCAGTGGCAGCAGCGAGCAGTTCAGCAGCTGCAGGAGTGCAGCTTAGCACTCGGCAGCAATCACGGTTTGGGTTTGCGAGGGGAGGCAGCAGCAGCAGTGGCGGGGGCAGCAGCAGTGGTATAAAATTGGGTGGTGCTGCGACAATGGTGCCACCTGTGGGCTTTCCAAGCACCAGCAGCAGCAGTAATGGAGCAGCAGTGAAGCCGGCATCTCAAGAACAAGCAGGTCTGGTCACCCAGCAGGGGCAGGCTCAGCAGCGGCAGGGGGTGGGTGAGGCTGGGGCAGCAGCAGCAGCAGGGCCAAGTGGTTCTTTAGATAAGGGCAGCACAGACACAGCTGCTCAGGCTTCTGCTGGTTCCGCCTCCAGTGGGTTTGGTAATGGTGGCTTTGGCTCTGCATTGAACCTGGGGTTGTCAACACCAAGAGGCAGCCCCCAGATCAACAGCTTGATGCAGCTCAAATCAATGCTGCCAGGGGTGAACGTGCATGTCCGGCCATTGGCAGCAGCAGCAGCAGCTGGTGCTACAGGAGGAGCAGGGAGCCCTGCAGCAGGAGCAGGAGGGGGGCCAGGCGCTGAGGGCTACCTGGCCTCCCCCCAGCAGCAGCAGCACTTCCACCAGCAACCACCCCCAGCCATGTCTGCAGGCATGCCGGTGAATGGCATGGGGCCTTTTGGCAGTACGTTTGCAGCTCCTGGTCAAGGCCCAAGCATAAACTTTAGCGCACCACCTCCAGCTGGCTTGATGCCCCCTTCATCTCTCCCAGGAGGCATAGGATATGAGGGTTTTGGCAATGGTGTAGCCGGGGGAGGTGGAAGCCAGGGCTTTGGGTTGGGGCTGGGGCCAGGTCCCATGCATGGCACTCCACCCAGTTTGAAGATGAACCCTGGCATGGCGCTGCTACAGCAGCTCCAGCGGAATGCACGCATGGAGCCTTCGCCTGCAGTAGTTGGGGCCGGACCGCCAGGTGGTTTTGGGGCAGGTGGAATCGGGGGTGTGGGGGTGCCTGGAGGGCTGGGTAGTATGGGAGGGGGATCACCAGGGTTTAACAATGGTGGGATGTGGTCCATGAACCCTGGGGCACGTTTGGATGTGCCAGGGGGTATGCCCGGTATGGCAGGAGGGCCTGCAGCGTGGCCTCAGGCAGCTCTTTGGCAGTAGTTGAGCACCGGAAGGGCTAATGGAGAGGGAGGCATGTGTGTGAAGTCATTGTGTGTGCAGAATGGCAAAGCCACCGGTATGTAGAAGGAGCTGTGTTGTGCCATGTTCTGGTTCAGTTGGCACTTAGTGGTGTAGCAGGCTTCAAATTTCTGGTGTGGCATAATGGCTTGGTTGGGCAAGCAGCATATAGCTCATTGTTGTTGCCTGCATGCGAGTAGAGGGCTCAATACCAATTACCAATTACCAAATGGCCCCATCAGAGCGGGGCGCCGGTGGGGGCAGCGCCACCCACAAGGAGCCAACTTAGGCTCCAACGGCGTACTCAAACTCCTGTCCAAAACTCACACAATGGCTGCCACCAGCCCACCCTAGATCCCTTGCTAGCCAATGTATGTCAGGCCAGCCCATTTCGACTTGCCATGTGCTGACCAGTTGACCCAGTCAACAGCAAACCAAGCAGTTTTATGCCTTGCTCAAGATAGGTGTCCTGCTGAATTCCATATGGCACAATCAATTGTGCCAGCATTAAGTAGGCAGGGCAGCGAGTTGGCGTGTCAGCCAACTCATGATGAATGCGCAGGAGTGACTCTGGCATGTCTGACAAGCTTGCATGTCAGTTTCATGGTTAGTGAGCTGCTGGTTCGGACCCCTCTATTTTCCAGTGGTGATGTGCTGCTGCTGCACTCAAGCCAGTGAGCAGACCTGGCTGGGGCTGTCTTTGATAGCAGCAGCAGCGGCACAAAACCATATCGACCTGGACAGTGGTTTTAAGGAGGTGACGAGATGGTAGGGGAGATATTAATTCAGTATCTGCTCAGATGATGTGGCATAGGCAACAGGACAGGGTGGTACGGGAAACGGGCCATTGCCCACATGGGTGAACGTATTGGACTCAAGCATGAAGGGGAAAGCCTCCGCACATGTGGGTACGAGCTCCAGGTGATAGAGAGGATGAACGAATGAAGAGGACTAGCTAGTAGTGCATGTGCGCGTACTGTAGGCCACTACAGATCTGGCTACTGCAGGCAGCTCCTAGCATTTGGCTGGACTTGTTGGTAATATGAGTGATCTGAGATGCCTGTAGTGCGACAGCATAGCCTAATTTATGAGTGATTGTGGGCCTATCTCTGTATTAGGCTTTTGAATACTATCACATACAGTTGGTTGCAAAAGTTTTGGCCGGAACATAAGGCTGGGGTTTAAGCAGCAGCAGCAAGACCTGATTTACAACCATTTATGTTTAAGAAAGTAAACAGGCAGAGCATCAATGTGCTGCAGTTGGTATGCCCAAGTGGTACCACAAGTAGCCTCGCACGCGAGACGTCCCGAGTTCGAGCCCCGGGCGTGCCCTATAAATATACTATATAAAAGCCAGCCAGCCAGCCTTAGCCGCAGACGCAGACCAGCAAGCCTCCCCCCTGTTCCTATAGCCCTCCTGCTTTTTTTAACCTGGCTCTCCCCTTCCACCTCTGCCCCTCCTGTGGTTGCCAGCCCCACACCCCATCTGCTCACCTCCCACAGCCCTCTCAGCTCAGCCTTGCACTTGCCCCAACTTCTCGCATGCCCTGCCTACCCCCACCTGCCCTGCCATTGAACTGGTATAGCCCCTGCACCTGCTTCACACCTGGTCTATATGCTACTGCCCCTAAACAGTAAAGAAAGGGCACCTGTGCCTGCTGGCAGTTCTCAGCATTTACCCCCTTAAAAAGCAGCAAAAATGCCTCCGCTGTCTCCCTTGCAAGACCCCTGCTTTTCTCAGCAGCCAAGCAACACAGAGCAACAGAGATGCTGACCGCACCCATTGGTGACAACCTGGACCTCATACAGAAGCTGCCTGTGCAAGAGAGCAATGAACGGCCATGCCATTTCACAGAAGCAGACCATTTCCTAACAAAATCTGAGTTTTGGGCCAAAACTTTTGCAACCAACTGTGTCCAATGTTTGCACCTCCTGTTTCCTCAAGTGCAAGCAGAGATAACAGCTGTGTCTAGCCTGTTGCAAAGAACTTGTTGATGCAATTATTGCCTGCTGTGCTAAATTGGTGGCAACGGCAACCGCATTGAGAAAGTGCTTGAGCTGACTTTTCAGATTTTGGTCAAAAGTGGGTACGCCCCTGTGGTCACCTGAGTTAGGGTGCATGGAATGGAACTTCTCCCATTTATCAGCAAGCTTTCCTTGGCTTTACAGTACCATGTCACTAGCTGCAGTCATGCATGCTCTGCACAGCAGGCCCCACATTAGCTATCCCTGCAATGCTGAGCATTGCTACAGGCAGCAAAAAGTGTGGTTTTCAACATGGATGCTTCCCCTGCTGGAGGGGCCCTGCTTCTGGCAATCTTACCATAAGCGTCAAGGTCACTGCCAAGGATTCAGTATTAACAGAAGCTGGTGTGCTTTGCATGCCAGTTTGATGGTAGGAAGCTTCCTTCTACATGCTGCAATCAGCGGCGGGCGAGACGGGCCTATGCTGCAAGGCTGTCACCCACGCTGTCACCACCACTTTGGAGGACTGTTTTCTTTGTCACCTGTCACTGCTTGAAACAAGGTCTAGCATACCACAGAGTTGTTCACTGGGCCAGGCTTGTTGTAAAACAAGACATGTTACGCATATCCCTTCGGTGCAGCACCACCTTCTAGACCCGACGTGCCCTTGCTACTGCTGTTTTAACACTTTCCACCAGATCTTGCCGTGATAGTGCTAGCAGATCTCTCAACAACCTCCTCAAAGCATATGTTTTTATTCAGCACCGCTCCCCCTTTCTACAATACCACATCGGCTATGCCAAATCATGCTCCACCTGCAGAGAACAGCAGCTCGCTACATGTGCTGGGGGTATACCCTGCTTTGGGGGCGCCAGATATGCCCTTTGGGTATTCCGCATGGCACAGGCAGCTTCAGAGACAGCCCCTGCTCCAGCTGTAATGTCCTATGGCATGTGCTACCAGGGGAAGTGTGCAAGTCAAGGTATCTCAGTTGTTGGTATTTGCTTAGTGTACTGCTGCAGCTGGTGAGGGTAGGAGTAGGAAGGGCCCCCGTCATGGGTTGCCAGCACATGCAACAATTTATTCACCCTGGCTGTGACTGTTGCATAGGTCCAGCCCCTGGTACCTTAAACCAGCCCTGCCCCAAGCCAAAGCCCTTGCCTCTGTCAAACAGCAGCAGCAGAACCAATGTCCACAGTTGGTTGCAAAAGTTTTGGCCGGAACATAAGGCTGGGGTTTAAGCAGCAGCAGCAAGACCTGATTTACAACCATTTATGTTTAAGAAAGTAAACAGGCAGAGCATCAATGTGCTGCAGTTGGTATGCCCAAGTGGTACCACAAGTAGCCTCGCACGCGAGACGTCCCGAGTTCGAGCCCCGGGCGTGCCCTATAAATATACTATATAAAAGCCAGCCAGCCAGCCTTAGCCTTAGCCGCAGACGCAGACCAGCAAGCCTCCCCCCTGTTCCTATAGCCCTCCTGCTTTTTTTAACCTGGCTCTCCCCTTCCACCTCTGCCCCTCCTGTGGTTGCCAGCCCCACACCCCATCTGCTCCCCTCCCACAGCCCTCTCAGCTCAGCCTTGCACTTGCCCCAACTTCTCGCATGCCCTGCCTACCCCCACCTGCCCTGCCATTGAACTGGTATAGCCCCTGCACCTGCTTCACACCTGGTCTATATGCTACTGCCCCTAAACAGTAAAGAAAGGGCACCTGTGCCTGCTGGCAGTTCTCAGCATTTACCCCCTTAAAAAGCAGCAAAAATGCCTCCGCTGTCTCCCTTGCAAGACCCCTGCTTTTCTCAGCAGCCAAGCAACACAGAGCAACAGAGATGCTGACCGCACCCATTGGTGACAACCTGGACCTCATACAGAAGCTGCCTGTGCAAGAGAGCAATGAACGGCCATGCCATTTCACAGAAGCAGACCATTTCCTAACAAAATCTGAGTTTTGGGCCAAAACTTTTGCAACCAACTGTACCTTCTTACCTCAGTCTTCACACGGCACTAAGTATCGTCGGATTGGCACCATCCATCTTACGTTGTCCATCATGTGCTCGCCTTGTCTTTTCGGCGTGCATAATACTGCCTTCGGCCTTGATTCATTGCAGGCCCGCATATGGCCAGCTCAGGCTGGAAGCCCACATCATGACATGAAACGCACGGGGAGCATTGACTCAGGGTTCGGACTCCGTAGAACTGAACACAGAAGTCCATGTAAGGAATTGTAAGCTACTGCTTGCAAAGTCGATGGGGCACAGGGCCTGCTACAAGAGGACCGCGGACGCGCGGAGCCTGGTACCGTATTGCCTTGATTGCCTTCACAGTGACTCACAGGCACTGGGTGAGTCAACCTTCACCGCGGCCCAAGTGACCGACTGCACTGCAGGAGAATGCGCCCAGATGCGCTCCTTCCATATAAGCGCACGCGAGAAGAACTAAGCAAAAATCTCACGGTGCAGCCTTCAGTAAAGCACAAGTTTTAGACTACTAATATTCTGCCATCAGTGAGGTAAGAAGATCCGGTATTAATGAGACGTTGTGAACAAACTTTATAAATGCACAAGCAACAAGGGCAGACATGTCGGCTTTACATATACCTAAACAACTCATCTTCCCGCAGAACGCTGTGTGCAGCTGTATACGTGGACGACGGAGCTTTCTTCAATTTCGACCAAGTGACAAAAGTAGCCGTATCAAGCATGCAGGCGCCATTCCGACTCTTTTTGTGTGTACTTACTCTACTTGTTGCAGTGGATGGTGAGTTAAGGGCCGATTTTGAGCTGTAAGCATCAGTTCGTGGAAGCCAATGACCGCCAAGTCCTAACTTAAAAAGCATCGCTCAATGCGCTATCTTTGTATCAACATCATAAAATGCTTTAGTGTCATGCAAAGTCGTTCCAACGGGCTACTTGGCATGTTCTAATGTCGAAGCTTGGTTTTTGTTGAAGTCATAGTCTGCTGCATCCATGGACGAACTCAATAACACGCAGCAACAGCCCAGAGAGTTTAAGCAACAGCAAGCAGCTTATTGCACCCAGCATGTGCTAATTCTGCTGTTTGCTTATTGCGCTGCAGGTGCTCTAGCAGCCCATCGAAAGATGCAACTGGCCGGGACTGCTGGTTCCGCACGTGGCAGTATCTTAGTGACTGTCGGCGGCAGGAAGAAGTTGCAAACGTATCGCCCAGACTTTCTCGATAACATCATGTCCAACAACATGATCGGTGCTCAGGATGCTATTCAGCAAGCTGCAGCGGGTAAATCCACGGCCAAGGAAGCTACTGCTTCTGCTGGTGACTTGATCAGGGCTGAAGTATCTACCCCTGGCGGCGGGAGGAGGTTGCAAACGTATCGCCCAGACTTTCTCGATAACGTCATATCCAACAACATGATCGGTGCTCAGGATGCTGTTCAGCAAGCTGCAGCGGGTAAATCCAAGGCCAAGGAAGCTACTGCTTCTGCTGGTGACTTGATCAGGGCTGAGGTATCTATTGGTGGCAGGAGGAAGCTGCAAACGTATCGCCCAGACTTTCTCGATAACATAATGTCCAACAACATGATCGGTGCTCAGGATGCTGTTCAGCAAGCTGCAGCGGGTAAATCCACGGTCAAAGAAGCTACTGCTTCTGCTGGTGACTTGATCAGGGCTGAGGTATCTACCCCTGGCGGCGGGAGGAGGTTGCAAACGTATCGCCCAGACTTTCTCGATAACGTCATGTCCAACAACATGATCGGTGCTCAGGATGCTGTTCAGCAAGCTGCAGCGGGTAAATCCAAGGCCAAGGAAGCTACTGCTTCTGCTGGTGACTTGATCAGGGCTGAGGTATCTATTGGTGGCAGGAGGAAGCTGCAAACGTATCGCCCAGACTTTCTCGATAACATAATGTCCAACAACATGATCGGTGCTCAGGATGCTATTCAGCAAGCTGCAGCGGGTAAATCCACGGCCAAGGAAGCTACTGCTTCTGCTGGTGACTTGATCAGGGCTGAAGTATCTACCCCTGGCGGCGGGAGGAAGTTGCAAACGTATCGCCCAGACTTCCTCGATAACATCATGTCCAACAACATGATTGATGCTCAGGATGCTATTCAGCAAGCTGCAGCGGGTAAATCCACGGCCAAGGAAGCTACTGCTTCTGCTGGTGACTTGATCAGGGCTGAGGTATCTATTGGTGGCAGGAGGAAGCTGCAAACTTATCGCCCAGACTTTCTCGATAACATCATGTCCAACAACATGGTCGATGCTCAGGATGCTATTCAGCAAGCTGCAGCGGGTAAATTTACGGCCAAGGAAGCGACTGCTTCTGCTGGTGATTTAATCAGGGCTGAGGTATCTATCGGTGGCAGGAGGAAGTTGCAGCAGTTGCGAGGGCAAACCAGCAGAAGGCTTTTGCTCTAAGTCAGAGAAGCAGCCCTCATGCCTGTTCTTGCCAAGCATATGGTCTGTTTCTTCCATGTGCAGTTCTGCCTGAAACCCTTGCCTTCTAAGCAATGGTGTCCTTAAGTAGTGGGGTTCTGTGCTGTGTTGGCTCACTAGCACAGCATGAGAGCCTCTGACATGGTGATGTGATCCCATTTGATTTCACTGTACCATCAAGGCAGAGTGGCAGCATCAATGGTGTTTATGAAGCCTTAGCGGCCTTTTGTTTGTTACCAGAATGGACTGAGGAAGTGAAGGATGAAGACAATTCTTGGCTTCGCCATTTGTGGAGGTTCTGCAGACGGAACATTTGACTCGTGCCTGTGCTAGCATTGTTGTTTCATTACCAAGCTGCTGTGCAGCAGTTTGATTTTAGTCTGGTCAAAGTCGGTTGGACATGACAACCATGACAGGGGTCCTGTGATTCTCAAAATGGAGGCTGGTTACTGATACCAACATAATTTGGGCTAGGGATGGCTGGTTGCAGCCATGTGCAAGGTTGGTTGCAAGGAAAATTGCATGGTTGATGCTTGATGAATGCAAGCAAGTGATGCAAGTGATGCTCTGGCTTGCCACATGCTTTGTTCTCCTGTTCTGCTGCTAAGCACATGCATTAATTCTGCCAAGCTTCCTGTGATGCACAGGAACGATAGCAGCTGCTGCAGACGTCTTTCTGTATGAAGCATACATGGCTGTGCTTGGGATGAGCATGGTCCCACAGTCGCTTCAGCATGAGCCCAGAACACTTGTTTTTGGCCTTCTTTATCTAGTTGTGGCTGGGATCTCATGCATGCTGCATACATGCTTAGGCCATGCTGTGCCCAGACTCTGCTTGTCGAGCTTAGAGAAGCTTTTTGGAGGAGTGAAAGGAACATCCTCAGGCTCTCAATCAGGCCTCTTTTGTACCTGGCTACACATGTTCCTTAGCGGTTCTGGTTTGCTGCTCAACTTGACTTTAAACTGTTTGCATGCAAACAGTGGCATGTGAGTGCATGAGGTTTGACTGTCTGTTGAAGTCCAGCCGCTCACTGATATCTCCACCGTGTGGGTGTCACTATGTGCTTCTATAGTATGATGGAGGTTGGGTTTTTGTCAGGCTAGAGAAGGCAAATGGGATGAGATTCAGACACGTTGCATGGTCTAAAAGACATAGGCTTCTCTCTAGTGCTATGCTGTGAGAGTGTTGTGTGCGAGATGCTGCTATCTACACCTGGGCGATATTTGATGTTAATGCTGTGATGCACGCAGCAGCTGTATACTAAGGTGCATATGGGGTACTATCTCCTTACACATGGGGTATATATTCTTGCATATGCTTGGTACTGAACATGGACACAAATCTGTGGGTTACTGGTTGCTGACAGGCACATCTTGCCATTTGTACATTTTTGTGGGATACTGCTGCTTCCTGTGCTGCACTCTGCTATCTGTGTGGGATACTGCTGCTTCCTGTGCTGCACTCTGCTATCTGCTACCTATGCCATGGCACCCGTCTGTGCAAGACATACGTTAGTTGTCCAGCATTGTCTGCAAATAATCTTGGTCCAGAGTTGGGACAGATTTGCTTCGTTCAGCCTACGCATCTTGCTCCTTTTATCTTTGGCTGCCTTCTTACCATGGATCCACGGCCATCTACTTGTACTGCACTCACATGACAAGAGAGGAAGAGCTACGGAAAGTGGTGTGAGTCATTCTTGGACATTGAACAATGGAAGCAAGCGGCGTTTGAGAACTGATTGGCTTACCTGCCATTTGATGTCATTTAGTCATGTTGAGCTTTCTGCATATGGAAGTTATCACGCAGTGCTGAGCTATCCTGTTTTGTATCTTTAAGTTCAAACAGAAAGTGACATTACATCCTGCCTTGCAACTTTTATTAGCATGGGGTTGGTTTCTTGATATTTCTTGTCGTGACACTCTGGGCATTGTTTGCCTCAAGCTGATGCACCACAAATTTGGTTGTGGTTGATACGTGGGGTAAATGTGTGAACTTTACTTGCCTGCCACAGCTTTCGAGCGTTGTTGCCCGAAGTCAACACAGAGACACTCAGCAGACACTAAGCTGGCACTGCTGCTTGCTGCTGCTGCTGCTGGTGCTCAGGCAGCACCAGCAGCAGCAAGCAGCAGTGCCAGCAGCAGCATATCTCATTATGCTTTGTGATATACCATAGCTAAGAGTGCCTTCAGGATAGAACTGAGACCAGCTGGGCTGGCGAAAATTTGGTTCCTGCGATGTCACATTCCTCTAACATAGAAATACAAAACATACTGGTGTTTGCCTTGTAGCGCCTACAATCAAATGTTCAATACAATCACTTGCACTTACAATAGTGAGCATCTGCCCTCAACCCAGCTTGTTTATGGAGCAACCTGCAGCAGCCTAGAGTTGCCTGACTAACAAGGAACATAACCGCAGCAGCATCCAACACTCAATGGCTGGCATGCCTGTGACAATGCACCACAAGAGGTGCATTGAGGTGCGGGGCCTATGGCACTTATTGCTATGGCATATCATGAAATGTAATAATAATGCACCACAAGAAGGTTGTTTGTGTCCAGAGCCGCAAGATAGTGGTGAGCTTAAAAAAAGCAAACATTCAAGCTGTTGGGAGCAGCAACACAAACAGGCAGGAGGTGGTGCTAATCTGTCTTGCCGCCTCTGCTTTACTCCATGGTGGACCAGAGGAAGGTTGAATGGTGGTTCAAATTACAGCAAAAGGATACTACTAGCCTTAGCAGGCAGGCACTTGAAGCATCTTGGCCAAGCCACAGGAATTATACTTCTTGGCAGAAGAGGTTCAATAAGCTCAGGGCTGAACTAGGCATGCAGGAGGAAACCTTACAAGCAAGAGTGAGAGAGGGACACCTACCTAGCTTCAGGGCATATGTCAGGTGGAGTATATATGAAAGAGACAGGGCTGTTCGGAAGGAGCCGGTGCTAGGAATAAATCTACTTTAGCGACATACATGCAGCATTACAATGACGATATCAATTATTTCAAGCCGCAGCCATATCTGTGCACAGGCCCTCTGAGCAAAGGCATGGAATGGAACTCATTATGCAGCTGCGTGCAGGTATTCTTCCTCTCAACGCTATGACAGCAAAATTCGGTAGGCAGAGCGCTAGCAGGCAAAGTGCACGTAGGGAGTGCTGTAAGTCCTGTGATCTTGGCCCTGAATTGGGAGGTGAAGTTGAATCTCCTGAACACTTCTTGTTTGCCAGTCCTGTTTACCAGGCACAAAGGCAAAAGCTGTTGGAGAAGCTGACTTCTGACCCTGATGTTGCTGCAAAGTGTCAGATATTGGATGGCAAATCTGATGAGGAGAAGCTGCATAGCATGCTTAATGAAGAGTTCTGGGGTGTAGACGTCGAGGAGGAGTCTGACTTAGTATATGGCCTTTTCAAGCATGCATTTAAGTGTATAACTAAATATTTATCAGCTGCTTGGAAGGATAGGAATGCTCTTGCTCACCCTTCTGATGTGGCGTGAGGTCCAACCAATGGGGTTTGTTACCAACTATTGCTTGCACCCGGGCTTACAAGCCCTCCTTGCTTTCTTAAGTAGGAGGGAGGCTCTTACCCCCATTGGGGCAGTGGAGGTTTTGGGTGATTTTGACCTAGCTGCTGGATCTCATGTTTAGGCATATACTGTCATACATGTCGTAGTTTACCCATATTCTGTTCCACCTCGCTGTTCTTTGTGACAGCTTGAGGTGCGGGGCCTATGGCACTTATTGCTATGGCATATCATGAAACGTAATAAAAATCATTGTCACGTGTCCGGCTTTTCATCCTCATAATCACAGCCAGAACCAATTTTTGTTGAGATATTACACATGTTATTGCACACCGCGGGTCCTGTGTGAAGGTCATCCCCATATCCCTAAAATCCACTCTCAACCAGCATCTTTATAGGTACACTGCTAAACCCTAACTACCCCTGCTTCTACTGCTTGCCGTACATCTGCTACTGCCATCTGCTGTTTTGGAGTGTGCTGATCACACGCCCTACCCACACCCGAGCTCCCAAGATACGATTAGGATTACGATTACAACACGGCCCCTCAAAGGGGGCGCCCGTGCGGAGCCAACCTAGGCTCCATGGGCAGAAATACTGGAACCTGGTCCATCAGAAGATACACATGCCCCTCTGGTCGAGTTCCTGCACAATAGAAGAGCCACTCAACAACAAACGTTGTTAGCGTTAACGAGTTTGGTGTCCTAGAATACTAAAGCCTGCCCCAGCTCTTGCCTCCTTGTTTCCTGGCACTTGGTCATATAGCTTTGATTTCAGCACCTTCTACCCCAGGACTTGCAGACTTGTGACAACCTGAGCTGCGAAGCCTATGGCACTTTTTGCTATGGCATATTATTATTACATTTCATGATATGCCATAGCAATAAGTGCCATAGGCCCCGCACCTCAAGCTGTCACAAAGAGCAGCGAGGTGGAACAGAATACGGGTAAACTTCGACATGTATGACAATATATGCATGCCTAAACATGAGGTCCAGCAGCTAGGTCAAAATCACCCAAAACCTCCACTGCCCCAATGGGGGTAAGAGCCTCCCTCCTACTTGAGAAAGCAAGGAGGGCTTGTAAGCCCGGGTGCAAGCAATAGTTGGTAACAAACCCCATTGGTTGGACCTCACGCCACATCAGAAGGGTGAGCATAAGCATTCCTAATCTTCCAAGCAGCTGCAACATATTTAGCTATACACTTAAATGCATGCTTGAAAGGGCCATATACTAAGCCAGACTCCTCATCGACGTCTACACCCCAGAACTCTTCATTAAGCATGCTATGCAGCTTCTCCTCATCAGATTTGCCATCCAATATCTGACATTTTGCAGCAACATCAGGGTCAGAAGTCAGCTTCTCCCACAGCTTTTGCCTTTGTGCCTGGTAAACAGGACAGTCAAACAAGAAGTGTTCAGGAGACTCAACTTCACCTCCCAATTCAGGGCCAAGATCACAGGACTTGCAGCACTCCCTATGTGCACTTTGCCTGCTAGCGCTCTGCCTACCGAATTTTGCTGTCATAGCGTTGAGAGGAAGAATACCTGCACGCAGCTGCATAATGAGTTCCATGCCTTTGCTCAGAGGGCCTGTGCACAGATATGGCTGCGGCTTGAAATAATTGATATCGTCATTGTAATGCTGCATATATGTCGCTAAAGTAGATTTATTCCTAGCACCCTCCTCCTGCTATGGCATATCATAAAATGTAACAATTGATTTGCATGCCCGAAAGCATAATCTAGTAAAATAGCTTATCATGCCTGACAGTCTCCTTCCCTATGGGGCGGGCGGGTGGGACACACGGACTGCTTTGACGTATGGCTACGCTCTAGACGTACACCATACGGACCCGAGAGATAGCGATAAGCAAACCATATTCACCACAGACCATATATCCTTTTTTCTTTGTCTTAGGCACTAGGTCAAATTCTCCGAGTTCCAAAGGAACTCGGGTTTATCACCGAACCCGTGAGAACCCTGCTTTCTCTACAGGCAAGCTTAGGAGAAAGCAGTCGCTCCATGGTGTTTGAGTGGTTTGATAATTGCAGAAAAAGATAGTTGACTGGGAGCACACCACTTAACACGTAAGCTTAAGGTGCGGAACCTACGTTGGATTACGGGTATGTTGTTGCAGGCGGTCCTATCAGTAACAATCGTGTAGCCCTCCTTGTCACGGCCCGTCACTGCCCGCTATTAGTAACACATTTCATGATATGTCATAGCAATACTAGTGCCATAGGCCCCGCACCTCAGGCTGTCACCAAGAACCGACAGCGAGGTGGAACAGAATACGGGTAACTTTTCGGCATGTATGACAACATATGCCTAGACATGAGGTCCAGCAAATTTCAATAGAATTTAGGCTTTCATGAATTTATCAAAAACTTCATGGTATGCCTTAGAAATCACCTGGGACAAGACAGTACAGACTTTCAGGGTCAGTACTGCTACTACCGTATCCAGTACCATCCAGTGTTTTCTAGCACATTAGATAAGGCCTTCCTGCTGCGTGCAGAATCCGCCCCTGCCGAGAATGACAGTATTACATTTCACGACCATCAGTCATAGTGCTCCCTGCACGGGTGCAAGTTGCTGTGTAGTTGCTGACCCTGAATATAGTAAGTACATGACACCTATCCTGCATTTACTGTGGCATATCATGAAAGACAATCAAAATACACCAATGTTGCTTTGGTTGCACTGCATATGCAGTACTTGTTCCCATCATTGCTTGAGTTGTATGATCAGTCAATAACCGCATATCAGGAACCATCTTGAGAATATTTGGAATGGAACTGAATGTTACGGCAAGGCAAGCCCGTTTTTTTGCTGGAGCAGCTTCCTGAGCTGCTGCTGCATGCTTTACCAAATAAAAGTTGCATTCTCCAGTACCTATGCTTCAGCTAGCTGCCGGCCTGGAGACTTCGCACACGTGACAGGGAATAGAATATTATACTAAACATCCTGGTAGTCTCTTTAGGTCTGGTAGGATGCTGGTCATCAGACTGGCTCGACATGGTAGGGTCAACGCGCGCACAGCGCGGTACCCATGGCTCGAACGGCCCGGCAACGCATGACAACTCCGGAGCAGAACACAAATCAGACAGAAAGATTATAACTGTCAAAGAATTCTGGGAGTTACATTGACATGCTATGAGCTTTGCTACCATCATTTAACTATGAGCGATTGGCATGCGGAAGCGAAGCTGCGTGGCTTGGCAGGGCCGGAAGTAGGGGTCAAGCTGGTATGAGCCGCGGTTGTAGGATTGTCTTAGGTTTCATCTTGCCAATTTGTACAGAGTAAGGCAATTAATCATTTTAAAGACGTTGGTACTGCTGGGCAGCCGAGCTCGTACTGCCACCGCGGCCCGACACCGTGAGAGGTTCCAGAGTAGCGATGGTGGGCGTCCCAGACGGGTTAAGAGACTTATAAAGGCTTATTTCATTGGTCTGTTCAAATCATAGTCTGCACTTCCGCATTTGACGTCTTGTCCCTACCACACCGACTGTTCTAGTCTACAGTCTGCACAGCAAAGAGTCTTCCGCTGACCTTGTGAAAGTCTCCAGATGGCGCGTGCAACCTTCGTCGCAGGTTTATTGGCCATGCTAGTGCTGGGTGCTGCTTTCTGTGAAGGTGGGTCTGTGAAAAAGGCTTTCTTACACACATAGTATAGTCCACATCGAACTGACCTGTCGCGTCTTGTTTTACTTGGGTAGCATGAAACAAACCAAAAGCCTTACACATCAGAGCAAGGCACAACAAATGTATCCTCTGAGTTGATTACAGATTGGCTCTATGGTTGTTATGACATCAGGGCCCTAGCTTGCCATGTATAGCAATCGCCAATGGCAGCAATGTAGCCTGACGTTGGTTCAAGGCACGTTGCAGTCCTCCTTAACACAAAATCTTCCACTTCCATGCAGGTGTCCGCGTACCACAACCTGCCAGGAAGCTACTTGGCTACTGGGACTCGGATGGTTGGGGCAACGAAATCCGTCGGACCAATGCCATGGACAGGACATCAGCTGCCATCAATCGCGCCGCAAGCTCCGGCCGACATAGTGACATCAATCGCGCTACAAGAACTGGTACTGATTCGGCTCATTTTGCTACCAGTGCTAGGCGTAATGCATGGAACGGTGGGTTTGGCCGCTGACGACCGCCGCTAGCTGGTGATGAAGGGTACACAACAGCAACGAGAAGACCCATGTGTTATCTGCTCCCTACAGTTTTGAGGCCTGCCTCCTCGTGATGTGGCTTTAACCTTGGCCATGCATGGCTGGCAGGCCAGTCTTGCCTTTGGGGTCTGGTTGCAAGTCCAGCAGCCTGCATGCCAATCGTCTAAAGCGCGCGCCATTGCCAGGATCAATGGTGCTTTCTGAAAGCAACTGACAATTTCATTGTCCTCGTGGACCTCTCACATACAGCGGTGATCAACCAGTAAAGAGCAGCATGTCCCCTATGGTGGTTTACATGCATGCTTCAATCAATGTGTGCAGACCTCCCTGGGCAAGGTTTGACCCCCCTTCACTGATTTTGACCAAGACACACTCGATGCTACGATGCTTCTGTGAGCATTTTGTGGACTAGGTATGGTGGCCCAGGTGCAACTGAGTGTATGTGAGGCCTTCCAGTTAAGCGGGCAGGGTGGCGGCCTCAGCACACTGGGGCGGTTAGGGCTTGTGCTCTACGACCTCCACCCAAACCTTTTGGCCTGCTTCTGCTCAATGTTGATGTGAAGACTCAATTAGATCATGACCCTTGACCCTTGACTGTTGTGTCAATAAGAAGAAGAGTGGAGCTCCCTAACCGTTTGATGTTACTACCCTGTTGTGTAGTCCTAGTTTTGTGTTGCCCTGCTGTGTGCTTTTTATTGGAGGGCCATGCATGTTGTGCCTGTGTCACACACGCACCTTGCATTGCAAGTCTCATTCTCTGCCACTGGTGCAGGGCTGGGCTTTGTGCTTGCATGTTGCCCGTGCACATTGTATTTCTACAGTCTAGCTCCATGTACCACACAGAAAAGCATGATACATATTCATCATCTATTTAATCTTCCATTTCATGCAAGGTTTACTCGCAGTGGTGGTACCTCTACCCTGCACGCTCCCTGATAATCTTGCCTCCCAGACGCACAAAACTCCATTTGTTAATGACAACCACTGTCTTGGTGTTTGCTTGTAGTGTACATCATGGTTTCATGTGGCCCACTTTTGGCTATCATGTGTGTGATTGTAAGATGTTGTTCTGGCTGCTCGTGTGGGCTGAATGCTATTGAAGGTGCTGGCCTGAATGTTTAGGCTATAGCGCAGCTATAGAGCTACTCAAGTAGCACAGTGTATCTAAATTAAGAGGGGCACCGGCCATACATGCCAGCCATAGCAACTGCAGTAAACAAGTATGGGATTGCAGCAGCGCAGCGTTGCTCTTGTCACATTTCAACATATGCCATAGCAAATAGGTACAGGAGTTAGAAGTAGAGAATGGAAACTTCAGCAGTAGAGATTTCGACTGTCTATATTGTGGCTACATTAGGCTTATACAGTCCAAATGGTTCAGTCTGCACATAACAAGGCCATAGCACAACTTAGCCGTCTTTGTCCATACAGTAATGGCGATGGAATACAGATAAGTGCTTACCAGCTTACATATGACAGGCATGGGCCATAGTACGATTCAGCACAAGCAAATCAAAGGGGACGGTTTGCCTGCTTTATGTGTCAGCATCAGCAGTCGTTCTCCTGCAGCAATTCACATAATTCAGTGTCCGTCAAGTTTTTGGCAGTACGGAACCATAGGATGGACGGACTAATAATCATATTCTAGCCACTTCGTCTCAATAGAATTTCTAGCCACCTCGCCTCAATAGAACTTCCTTGTACATAATCCATGCTTGATATATCCAACATGAATGGCGGATGAAGATAAGAGGAACAGAACAGAACCAATGGAGAGAATGTAATGCCCCCGGAGCTGTAGTGGCTAGTCATGCCAGCAAGCAGCTGTTTGCAAGCAAGTGATCAGCTACCCTCCTTAGCGTGGGGTGGTATACGTCTATTATTACATTTCATGATATGCCATAGAAAAAAGTACCATAGGCCCCGCACCTCAAGCTGTCACACAGAACAGCAAGGTGGAACAGAGTACATCTGTTTACTGTTCTGGGGGCAGCATCAGTTGGATTCTTCCTCCGCAGCAGTAGCAACAAGACTTAAACAAAGCATCAGGGCAGGGACCAAAACAACATGCAAAAAAGGGGACCCAAACGGTCGCTCAGGTCAGTCAGGGAGCAGCGGCAAAACTTGGCCGGTGCAGGCGTTCCGCTGACACCCATATGGCACAGCCAGATGTGCTAAACAATAGGCAAGGCATGTACTATCTGGCATGCAGCCTCTATGAACCCATGCTGAAGGATGCAAGGCAACCCATTTTGCTGTTCATCCAGGTTACTCACATGTTTCGTGTTTCTAAGTTACAACAGGAAGTGACATTACATTGCAGGAATTGAACTGTGCCAGCCCAGCTGGTCCCGTTCATGAATCGAGGCAAACTATGGTTAGGACAGAAAATAACCTTACAACCAGAAATCGAATGTGAGTCAGTCCTGTGACAGCCATGTATAGTTGCTACATGTCACGTGATATGCCATGGTTCTTCGTCTAGAGTTGGGACAGAGAATTTGCATCAAGTATGCATTATATGCCGCCATGGTTCAGCCAAAGCATCTTGCTAATTCCATTCTTGGCTGCCTTCTCAGCATGGATCCAGGGCCATCTGCTTGCCCTGCACTCACTTACAAGAGATGAGGGAGAGCACGAAAAGTGGTGTGGTCATTCTTGAGTGTTGGCCGCTGGAAGGCAGCAGCATCTCTGGTTTAGGAAATGCTTGGCTTGCCTGCCATTTGATGTCATTTACATGTCACAGAATTATGCATGGAAGTTATCATGCAGTGAGAGCCCTTGTGAGCTATCCTGTTTTGTATTTCTATGTTCAAACAGAAAGTGACATCACATTCTGGCTTGCAACTTTTATTAACAATGGGTTGGTTTCTTGCTGTTTCTTGTCGTGACACCACAAACATTGCTTGGCAAATTGGTTGTGGTTGATACAGTGGGGTAAGTGTGTGAACTTCACTAGCCTGCCACACGTTACGAGCGGTTGTTGTCTGAAGTCAACACAAGACACTCAGCAGATCTTGGACAGGCAGCACCAGCAGCAGCAAGCAGCAGCAAGCAGCTGTGCCAGCAGCAGCATACATCATTTAAATGTGTGACATGCCAGTAGCTAACAGTGCCGGCCCCGAATGTCAGATTGCGACAGAAACAGCGAGGCGGAACAAACACCAGCATACTGGTGTGTGCCTTGTAGCGCCTACCGATCCTCACCACAACCAACTGTGGCACTGCACGCGTGCCGATGGGTTTGCCAATGTAAGATTTACACACATGCACCTCAATAGATCTTCCTTTACACACACGCAATCAGTTGCACTTGCAATATTGAGCATCTGCCTCAGCCCAGCTTGTTTATGGAGCAACCTGCAGCAGCCTAGAGTTGCCTGACTAACAAGGAAGATACCAGCAGCGGGAAGTACCCAACAGTTTCGTGGCTGGCATGCCTGCAATGATGCACTGAAGATAAATGGTTTCAGTCCACAGCCACAAGATGAGGCTGAGCAGAAAAAAGCAAACAGCTAACGTGTTGGCAGCAGCAGCACAAACAGGCAGGAGGTGGTACCAATCTGCATTGCCACCTCCTCTTTACCACCGTGTTTGGTTTGACCATTACAGAAAAAGTACTACCTCTTTCTGCAACTAGTAGTTGACTGGGAGCACACCAGTTTTTATGAAAGCTCAAGGTGCAGAACACAAGTAGATGGGATTACAGGTACATTCTTGCAGGCCCTATGAGTAACAAATATATAGCCCTCCCATTTGTTACGGCCCGCCACTGCCCATTACTGATACATTTTATGATATGCCATGCCAAAGTGACATAGGCCCCGCCACTGCCTACTGAATTATGAATTAAGGCCATACACTTAGTCATTAGACACACAACAGCAGAGCTAGCTCCATACATTTAGATTTAAAATTGTTATACTTCATGGTATGCCTTGGAAATCACTGGGACAAGACAGTACAGACTTTCAGGGTCAATACTGCTACTACCGTATCCAGTACCATCCAGTGTCTTCTAGCACAGTAGATAAGGCCTTCCTGCTGCGTGCAAAATCCGCTCCTGCCGAGAATGACAATATCACATTTCATTACCATCAGTCATAGTGCTCCCTGCACGGGTGCGAGTTGCTGTGTACTTACTGACCCTGAGTCTACTAGGTACATGAAACCTATTCTTCCGTTGCTGTGGCATATCATGAAAGACAATCGAATAGACAGACCAATGTTGCTTTGGAACTCACTGCATATGCATTACTTGTTCCCATCATTGCTTGAGTTGTATGATCAGTCAATAACCGCATATCAGGAACCATTTTGAGAATATTTTGAATGGAACTGAGTGTTACGGCAAGGCGAGCCCGTTCCTTCTTGCTGGAGCAGCTTCCTGAGCTGCTGCTGCATGCTTTCCCAATAAAAGTTGCATTCTCCACTATGTTATGCTTCAGCTAGCTGCCGACCTGGAGGCTTCGCACACGTGACAGGGAATAGAATATCATACTAAACATCCTGGTAGTCTCCTTAGGTCTGGTGGGATGCTGGTCATCAGACGGGCTCGACATGGTAGAGTCAACCCACAGCGCGGCACCCATGGCTCGAACGGCCCGGCAACGCATGACAACTCCGGAGCAGAACGCAAATTAGACAGAAAGATGATAATTGTCAAAGAATTCTGGGAGTTACATTGACATGCTGTGAGCTTGGCTATCATCTAATATGAGCAATTGGCATGCGGAAGCGAAGCTGCGTGGCTTGGCAGGGCCGGAAGTAGGGGTCAAGCTGGTATGAGCCGCGGTTGTAGGATTGTCTTAGGTTTCACCTTGCCAATTTGTTCATAGTGAGGCAATTAATCATTTTAAAGACGTTTGTACTGTTGGGCAGCCGAGCTCGTACTGCCACCGCGGCCCGACACCGTGAGAGGTTCCAGAGTAGCGACGGTGGGCGTCCCAGAAAGGTTAAGTGACTTATAAAGGCTTATTTCATTGGTCTGCTCAAAGCATAGTCTGCTCTTCCGCACTTGACGTCTTGTCCCTACCACACCGACTGTTCTAGTCTACAGTCTGCACAGCAAAGAGTCTTCCGCTGACCTTGTGAAAGTCTCCAGATGGCGCGTGCAACCTTCGTCGCAGGTTTATTGGCCATGCTAGTGCTGGGTGCTGCTTTCTGTGAAGGTGGGTCTGTGAAAAAGGCTCTCTTACACCCGTAGTATAGCCCACATCGAACTGACCTGTCGCGCCTTATTTAACTTGGGTAGCATGAAACAATGCAGAAGCCTTACACATCAGAGCAAGGCACAACTAATGTATCCTCTGAGTTGATTACAGATTGGCTCTATGGTTGTTATGACATCATGGCCCTAGCTTGCCATGTATAGCAATCGCCAAAGGCAGCAATGTAGTCTGACGTTGGTTCAAGGCACGTTGCAGTCCTCCTTAACACGAAATGCTCCACTTCCATGCAGGTGTCCGTGTCCCACAATCTGCCAGGAAGCTACTTGGCTACTGGGACTCGGATGGTTGGGGCAACGAAATCCGTCGGACCAATGCCATGGACAGGACATCAGCTGCCATTAGTCGCGCCGCAAGCTCCGGCCGACATAGTGACATCCACCGCGCTACAAGAACTGGTACTGAATCGGCTCATTTTGCTACCAGTGCTAGGCGTAATGCATGGAACGGTGGGTTTGGCCGCTGACGACCGCCGCTAGCTCGTGATGAAGGGTACACAACGGCAACGAGAAGACCCATGTGTTATCTGCTCCCTACAGTTTTGAGGCCTGCCTCCTCGTGATGTGGCTTTACCCTTGGCCACGCATGGCTGGCAAGGCCAGTCTTGCCTTTGGGGTCTGGTTGCAAGTTCAGCAGCCTGCATGCAACAAGGTCCATGCCAATCGTCTAAAGCGAGCGCCATTGCCAGGATCAATGGTGCTTCTGGCAAATTCATTGGCCTCGTGGACCTCTCACATACAGCGGTGATCAACCAGTAAGGAGCAGCATGTCCCCTATGGTGGTTTCCATGCTTGCTTTCTTCAATCAATGTGTGCAGACCTCCCTGGGCAAGGTTTGACCCCCCTTCACTGACTGATTCTGACCAAGACAGACTCGATCCTACAATGCTTCTGTGAGCATTTTGTGGACTAGGTATGGTTGCCCAGGTGCAACTGCGTGTATGTGAGGCCTTCCAGTTAATCAGGCAGAGTGGAATAACACACTGGGGCGGTTAGGGCTCGTGCTCTACAAACTCCACCCCATACCTTTTGCCCTGCTTCTGCTCAGTATTTGATGTGAAGACTCTATTAGATCATGACCCTTGACCCTTGACTGTTCATCAGAAGAAGAGTGGAGTTCCTAACAGTTGGATGTTACTGCCCTGTGGTGCATTCCTAGTTTTGTGTTGCCCTGCTGTGTGCTTTTTATTGGAGGGCCATGCATGCTGGTCCTGTGTCACACACGCACGCTGCGCACCTTGCATTGCAAGTCCCATTCTCTGCTACTGGTGCAGGGCTGGGCTTTGTGTAGTGCTTGCATGTTGCCCGTGCACATTGTATTTCTACAGTCTAGCTCCATGTACCACACAGAAAAGCATGATTTCACATATTCGTATTCGTATTTCACGTATTTATTCATCATTTTTATCGTATTTCATTCTTCCATATCATGCAAGGTTTATCCGCAGTGGTGGTACCTCTACCCGGCATGCTTCCTGATAATCTTGCCTTCCAGACGCATAAAACTCCTTTTTTTAATGACAACCACTATCTTGGTGTTTGCTTGTAGTGTACATCATGGTTTCATGTGGCCCACTTTTGGCTATCATGTGTGTGATTGTAAGACGTTGTTCTGGCTGCTCGTATGGGCTGAATGCTATTGAAGGTGCTGGCCGGCCTGCTTGGAGCATTGGGTAGCTACAAAACAACTTAAAATGCATGCTACTCAAATAGCGCAGTGTATACTACTCAAATAGCGCAGTGTATGCTATTCAAACAGTGCAGTGTATGCTACTTGCAAATAGCGCAGCCACACAGCTACTTGAATAGCGCAGTATGTGTCTATCCAGAGGGGCACGGGCCATCCATGCCAGCCATGGCTACTGCAGTAAACAAGGATGGGATTGCACCGGTATTACTGTTATCACATTTCATGATATGCCATAGCATAGAGTAGAGGAGTTGAAAAGGTAGAGAATTAAGAACTCAGCAGTAGAGATTTCAGCTGTCTATACTGTGATACATTAGGCTTATACGATCCGGATGGCTCAGTCTGCACATTTTGTGTGTGTGTGAATCTTACATTCGCAAACCCATCGGCACGCATGCGGTGCCACAGTTCACCACAGGGGTGGCAAAGCCACTAACACAGATAGAACCAGGAAAAACTGAACACCATTCACCAGTTTGAACTCCATAAGGCATGCACATGACAAGGCAATAGAACAACGTAACCGCTATTAGCAACATACTTGTCCACACAGTCATGGCAGCATTGCAATGCAGATAGGTGCTTACCAGCTTACATATGACAGGTATGGACCACAGTACGTTTGAATTCAAAAGTTGACGGTTGGCCTGCTTTATGAGTCAGCATCAGCAGTTTTCTGCAGGCGCACAAAATTCTTACAGAACAAATGGAGAGAAGGTAATGCCCCCTGAACTGTACTGGCTAGCCACACCTGCCAGCAACCAGCTGTTTGCAAACAAGTGATAACTATCTTAGCGTGAGCTCACACGAGGCACAAAGGCAAAAGCTGTGGGAGAAGCTGACTTCTGACCCTGATGTTGCTGCAAAATGTCAGATATTGGATGGCAAATCTGATGAGGAGAAGCTGCATAGCATGCTTAATGAAGAGTTCTGGGGTGTAGACGTCGATGAGGAGTCTGGCTTAGTATATGGCCCTTTCAAGCATGCATTTAAGTGTATAGCTAAATATGTTGCAGCTGCTTGGAAGATTAGGAATGCTTATGCTCACCCTTCTGATGTGGCGTGAGGTCCAACCAATGGGGTTTGTTACCAACTATTGCTTGCACCCGGGCTTACAAGCCCTCCTTGCTTTCTTAAGTAGGAGGGAGGCTCTTACCCCCATTGGGGCAGTGGAGGTTTTGGGTGATTTTGACCTAGCTGCTGGACCTCATGTTTAGGCATATATTGTCATACATGTCGAAGTTTACCCGTATTCTGTTCCACCTCGCTGTTCTTTGTGACAGCTTGAGGTGCGGGGCCTATGGCACTTATTGCTATGGCATATCATGAAATGTAATAATAATATCTTAGCGTGAGGTGGTATACATTTACTGCTAAGGGGCAGCATGAGTGAAATGCTTCCTCCAAAGCAGTAGCAACAAGACTTGAACAAAACAGCAGGGCAGGGACCGAAACAATATGCAAAAGACACTAAACCAGAAGGGCAGCTGGAGCAGCAAAGTTTGGCAGTGCAGACGTCCTGCTGACATCCAGATTGTGATTGTGTTTGTGTTTTGTGATTGTGTTTGTGTTTTGAGTATTGATTGCCAGATTACCAACTAGCCCAGAAAGGCATCCCACGGGAGCCAATGAAGGCTCGTAGAGCCAATCCAAAATGGCACAGCCAGATGTGCCAGAAAATAGGCAAAGGCATGGACTACTCTGGCATGCAGCCTCTTTGAAAACATGCTGAAGGAGGCAAGGCAGCTCACTTTACTGTTCCAGGTTACTTGTAGTGTTTTGTATTTCTAAGTAAGAACAGGAAGTGATATTAGATTGCAGGAATCCAACTTCGCCAGCCCAGCTGGTCTCCGTTCTATCCCGTCCATGAATCGAGGCAAACTATGGTTAGGACAGAAAGTAACGTACCAACTAGGAATCGAACCTGAGTCGGTGATGTGACAGCCAGGTATGGTTACATGGGCTGGAACTGCAGAGGAAGCTTATGCTCTGCAGCTTCCTAACCAGCCTAACAAAACAACAAGCAAAAAATGAAGGTTTGGCTGCATTATTATTACATTTCATGATATGCCATAGCAATAAGTGCCATAGGCCCCGCACCTTAAGCTGTCACAAAGAACAACGAGGTGGAACAGAATACGGGTAAACTTCGACATGTATGACAAGATATGCTTACATGCTTCATTCAGAGACCTTAGGTTGGCTACATGAGACGTGACTTCAGGCCCATGCATCGCAGCACTGCACCTCAAGTAACTTTCTCGTCTCTTTCCTTCATTCACCTTTCATGTTAGATATATCAAACAAGATATGCCTAGACATGAGGTCCAGCAGCTAGGTCAAAATCACCCAAAACCTCCGCTGCCCCAATGGGGGTAAGAGCCTCCCTCCTGCTTAAGAAAACAAGGAGGGCTTGTAAGCCCGGGTGCAAGCAATAGTCGGGTAACAAACCCCATTGGTTGGACCTCACGCCACATCAGAAGGGTGAGCATAAGCATTCCTAATCTTCCAAGCAGCTGAAACATTTTTAGCTATACACTTAAATGCATGCTTGAAAGGACCATATACTAAGCCAGACTCCTCATCCACGTCTACACCCCAGAACTCTTCATTAAGCATGCTATGCAGCTTCTCCTCATCAGATTTGCTCTCCAATATCTGACATTTTGCAGCAACGTCAGGGTCAGAAGTCAGCTTCTCCCACAGCTTTTGCCTTTGTGCCTGGTAGACAGGACAGTCAAACAAGAAGTGTTCAGGAGATTCAACTTCACCTCCCAATTCAGGGCCAAGATCACAGGACTTGCAGCACTCCCGACGTGCATTTTGCCTGCTAGCGCTCTGCCTACCGAATTTTGCTGTCATAGCGTTGAGAGGAAGAATACCTGGACGCAGCTGCATAATGAGTTCCATGCCTTTGCTCAGAGGGCTTGTGCACAGATATGGCTGCGGCTTGAAATAATTGATATCGTCATTGTAATGCTACATGTATGTCGCTAAAGCAGATTTATTCCTAGCACCCTCCTTCCGAACAGCCCTGTCTCTTTCATATATACTCCACCTGACATATGCCCTGAAGCTAGGTAGGTGTCCCTCTCTCACTCTTGCTTGTAAGGTTTCCTCCTAGTTCAGCCCTGAGTTTATTGAACCTCTTCTGCCAAGAAGTATAATTCCTGTGGCTTGGCCAAGATGCTTCAAGTGCCTGCCTGCTAAGGCTAGTAGTATCCTTTTGCTGTAATTTGAACCACCATTCAACCTTCCTCTGGTCCAACCAGCTAGATAAAGGTCTAACACCAGCTTCTGCCCTCAATACCTCATGGCAGATGTTTGGCTTGCAATGCAGTGATCTCTTCAAAACCTCTATTTGGATCTTAGACTCTATGGTATTTGTCTGCTGGGATGTTGCCCACCATACCTCAGAACCATACTCAACCCTTGGTCTTATCAAAGCCAGCAGCATTGCTCTCTTAACCTCAAAGCTTACATGACGATTCTGGAAGAATGTTTGCAATGCATTAATGGAGGCTGTAGCTTTTTCAATCATACCTGCAATGTGAGCGTCCCATTTGCAATCACTCGTGAAAACAATCACTAGTGATTGGCTGCACCAAGACAGGAGCCAATCACTAGGTGGCCAATGGCCAATCACTAGGTTTGGCTGCACCAAGACAGGAGCTATTACTTTTTCATCCATGCCTGGAATGGTGAGTACTTTCGTGAGATGCCATAGCAAAAATCCATAGGCCAAGCAGCTGTGATGATCAATCAATCAATCACTGAACGCAAAACCAGCTATGCCATAAGGTCACTCAAGACCAAGCAGCATACGGCCCCTGACGAACTGGAGCCCACACAACCCCATATCGGCCAACCATATGGCCACCCCTCATACAGGCAAATCACAGGCCACATAAAACACTGTAGCATAGAGTTAAAGCCAGATGCAACGGCGTGCACGCCAAGAGGGCTATTCACTCTGGAGCCCTAAACTGATGGAACCATGGGTACAGGAGATCCCTCCATATCAAGCAAAACCCTGGTGGGAGCTGCTGTTGGCTCCCACCAAAACAGGTTGACCCCTTCTGCTGCCGGCTCTGGGAATGATAGCAGCTTTGATGATAGTGCTGCTCAAATGACAGTTCTTTTGTTTTGATGCCCCTGCTTGTTCCTGGTGCCGGTGATGCTGCTGTGAAAGGAAGTTCTATTTAGGCGAGGTGGCTAGAAGTCGCTTACTAGTCAGTCCTATGGTTCGTACTGCCAAAACATGCTGCTGTAAGTTGCTGCTGTTTGGCTGTAGCATGGGGCTGCCCTACCTAGTCCAAGTCACAAAATGCACTTTGACTGGAGACCCCGCCACCCCTAAAGAACCATCAGGCTCATTTTTCCCTGCTTTGTTTGTTTATTTCACTGGGGTCTCTACCATGGGGTCGTGCTGAAGGGCGGTGTTTATTTGGCGAAAGGCCATGCAGCAGCTACAGCCATCGCGAAGTCAGGTTGCATCCTAACGCTTCAGGATGGCCCAGTACATGTTTCTTGACGTGAAAGTACCAACCAGATTTAAGTGAAGCAGACTGTTGTCTATAGCATCGGCGCATCATCGGATAATCGGTCCCAAGGGCGTCGGCCTCTGCTCGTACTGCTCGTACTGCACCCCGCGCGCGCACGGCCGCGGTGGGCAGGCTCTAGTTGACTGGTGGAAGCGCACACAACTTATAAAGACGCATCTACATCTAGAACTAAGTACTCTGATACTCGCATCTTCCTGCTTATCTGACCAAGTCCGTCTCTGAGTCTTTTGTCGCATCCGTCCGCACAACCCAACCAGTACTCTCTGGAGCTGCTTAATTGCAAGATGGCCCGTGCACACATGTTTGCAGGCGTTATAGCTTTGCTGGTGCTGAGTGCTACTGTCTGTGAAGGTGGGTCTGAAGGAAACTTGTCCCTGTACCACCACATCTGCCGACTGATTGACGCGGCTCAACATTCGGCTGCCAAGCATTAGGATCGTTAATGTGTAGCAGCAGTCATTATTATAAGCCAGTACCAATCTTGACATCGCCCTCATGTGGCGCATATGATGGGCATAGTAGCAGGCCGCGGCCGGGCACATGTGTGTGGAGCGCATAGCATTTCTTTGGCAGCCGTCATGACCAGGTCTGATACTTTTGCAGGTACCCGCACACCAATGTCATTCAGGAAGCTACTGGATGGTCGGGAAACCGCCCGTGATTTTGCTATGTCAAACGCAATGGACAGGACAGCAGCTGCCATCGACCGCGCTGCAAGCACTGGTCGCATGAGCGATATCAGGCGCGCTACACAGATTGGATCCGATTCTGCTTACTGGGCAACCGGAGGTCGGCACTATGGAAGCTACTGGGACCGTGTTTGGGGCCGCGGTAACTGGTGATGAGCTAATTACCTGAGCTACTCTTCTGTCAGGATGACCCTGCCTGATGAGCTATCTGCATGCGGTAGCTACCAGACTGATATGGTTTACTCCCTTCTCTATTGCGGGACACTTCTTCACCGCGCGAATAACAAGACCAGTGACTGTCCCTGGTTGCCTTACTGAAGAGTATCCGGACCCCTGGCCCCTACCGGGTGCCACAATGGAGGCTACAATGGTCCTGCACTGAGAGTCCACAAGCTAATCCACAAGCACCTTGGGTGCCCAGGTATTTCTTATGTACAGTACTGATCCACACTTTAAGAGGCAGACCTCGGATGCTCTCATGCATGGGCCTTGGGAGAAGCATATGTGGGGCTACAGTATAAAGTCACTTCACCATAAGCAGTCAACTTAACCTACTAGCTACATTAGTAGGTCTGTCTGAGCTGCTCTTGGCAAGTTGCCCGTGTATGACAAAGCGCACAGTATATGCAGGCATGGCTCATAGCAACCTGGTGCTAGTTAAGAACGGAGTCGCCCTGCATGCTTGAGCAGGCAAAGTTTATGTCCCTAGCTGAGGCTCTGCCCTTCTGCAAGCATATGGCTGCTTGGATGACAACAGAGTGCCAGATGTGCTCACTTTGACAGCACCCCTGCAGTGGTTGACAATTTGACTCAGCCAGCAACTGCATGACTATGACTGCTGTTGACGTGCTTTTGACTTGTTAACCGAGCTGTTCAGCATATAGAGTTGGAAGTGGAGTTTCTCTTAAAACTTGCTATGATAAAGCAACATGCAGACCATGTTTCGGCTTGAAGAGGCTCCATAGCTACAGTATCATTTTACTTAGTGGAACAAAGTTTGCTGCTCAGCATTTGTGGGGTCCTGTGACTCACGGGGGACATCATGGGTGGGGCTGCAAGTTATAGTAAGTTGCATACAAGTGAGGTATGGACAGCGATGGGTGGCTAACAAAGAGGATGTGAGGCCATTGATGGTACAACCAGGGTAGATACAAGGACAGGTGGGCTTGCAGCAGCGCGCCGCACATTCTGACCATTATGGGTGATAATTGCACGTGTCCCTATGTACATAGCACAGATCCCTGGGAAGGCAACTTTGACCTTTATAGCAGTAGTGTGGCTGCGAAGTTGTAAATAGATATGCTCCTGTGGGCACTATGTTGCGGTTGACCAGGATGGCAAACTGGTGGGATGTTCAACTGAGGTGGAGCTTTTTGACTGATGACTAATTGGGCAAAGGGGGAAGCTTGGAAGACTGTGGTGTGTGCCTGGGCCCGTGGCCTGCATCTTGCCATGTGCATGGTCCTTCTGCATGTGGTTTTTGTTACACGCCTATACTTCTCATTGCCTTTGACTATCCCCTGTCAAGGAAAAGAAGACTTGCTACTAGCTGTGCATGTGCTTTCAGGTCACTTGCCATTGGGTCACATGGTATGCACTTTGGATGTTAAACTCATTGAGTTGGGTGTTGGAGGTACAGGACTATCCGACTCCTTAAGACCTGTGCATGGCATGTGGACAATGTGCTGCATGCTTCAGTACCTTGCAACTTGTTGAAGCGGAAGCACACACATTTACACACATTCATAATGATTCTTCCATCCAATTCCCCAAGCAGTAGTGGTACCTCTGCTTCTGCATGCACTCATCCACATGATGTGATGTGTCATCCCTGGGATACAGTTCCGTAAAATTAGGCAATGGCGGTGCCTGCTGCTGCATTCTGCGGTTGAGTATGCATGGCAGTACCTGCTGCTGCAACTTTGGCTGATTGCTTCAAAGTGGGTTAATGCCCTGGCAGGCATTGCTTTATGTTTGTAAATGTGATTTGGCCGGCAATGTGTGACCCTGCGGATGATTGGATGCACCTGTGGCACCACAAGCACTCACTCCTGCTTGCATGCTACTTGCACTATAGCTGCTTACTTTCAGCTTCTACTGCCACGTAGCTTATGGCCCCTGGCAGCAGCACAGCTATTGGTATCCAAGAGCATTACTATTACAGTGCATGATATGCCATAGCAAAAAGTGCCAGCTATTGGTATCCAACTAAATAGCAGTGCCAGGAGAGATTGCCATGTGGTATTCCTGCTTACATATGTCAGTTATGTTGCACATTAAGTACCTGACAGCAGTCACCGCGGGGCTAGCTACATCTACAGGGAATGAATGTGTCACGCGGATTTGATCTTCTTAGGTGGACCCCTTAAAGGTTTAAAGAGCAGCATGTACAGGGTATTCGATGCCAGCTTCAATTGCTCTGTCACCAGCAGCCCTTGGACAGTAACCGAGCCACGTTTAAAGCAGACTCAGCGCTTCGGATTGTATTATATGCTTCACAGTATGTAGATTGTATATATAAAATTGCAAATCAACGGCGATCGGGCACTGACATTGCGGCGCTGGTACACCGATGGACATGCAGGCGCTCAGCTGTTGGTGGACAGCAGCCGGCGGGCAGCAAGGTAGCGGGGTTGGAGCCGTGTACGGAGGTTATGACAGCTCTGAAGTATATAGTAATAGTTACAGAGCCAGAAATTCGTAATACCTCCCTGGGCACCGTCCCGCGTGTTTCGGTAGGCAGGTGCTTCAGCCAGGCAAGGAGCCAGCGAACGCTGAATGCCATTCTTTATGGCTCCATGTTAATCTATTTTCAAAAGATGTAGCACAAATGTCACTTCAATAAGTGGGCCCCAGATCATGCTCATCGCCACCGGTACTTGGTGAGCCCATGCGGGAATTCAACGCATCGCAATCTCCCATGGCTGCAAAAACTCTCTGATCCCTGAGCCTGTGCGGCACGGAATGCCACGACCAATTATATCCGTTAAAAAACAACGCATGCGTTGAACGAAATGGCAACCAGGAGATTAAAGCCGTTGCGGCCCCCACTCGGCTGCTACGTAAATGAGGCACTTACTTCACTTACTTGCATGCTACGAGGCTATACCACTTGTCTATGGTGCTTCTGGCCTATTGGGCCACACAGCTCATAACTACCAACTAGTAATATATCGCAACGCAGAAGACCAGCGAAGCGGTCGGGTCCAGTGTGCCAATCAAAACCAACCACCAAACACAGGCTGACAGAGGCAACTTTGTCTGCTGACCAACAGCCGAGTTATTGTTGAAGCTGCCACAATTGCTAACCTTTTTCTCCAGGTGAGTCCAAACCCTGCGTCGTGGCTGATACCCACGGCGCAGCAACTCAAACTCGTGCAAAGACAGAACTTAAGAGGAAGCCAGCTGCTGCTGCTGCGGCTGCTGTGGATCCACCACCATCATATACTTTAATGCCTAGAGTCAAACTGTATTGCACTATCCAGTACTTGCAAAGGACTGCTCCCTTATGTCCTAGCTACTACATATCAAATGATCCCAAATCCACTCTTCTGTACTACAGCCCGCCTTCTGCTACCAGGTCCTTTCGGAGACAAAACCTCCTTGAGCATAATCACCCTGGTGCCAGTGCCTAACATCCGGCAGATGTCAAACATTTGATTGAATGGGGCGGTGTGCGTGTGCTTCGGGGATGAGTAGGGTGGTTGCAGGACATCTCCCCCCCGCCGTCCCACCCACAACAGACAACTACTCCCCTCCTACTCCACAGCTGCTTGCCTCTCCCTCAACATACGCAGGCTGGGACTGCAGCTGATGCTACGCCCTCTCTGTGACAGGCGCCCAACCAACGAGATCGGTGTAGCTCTTCATCTTCTTTCCCCCTTCTAGCGCAATCCTCATCCTTCTGAATCTGGTGGACGGATCACCGCTTGCCTGCGCGACCAACAGGGAAAGCAGCAGCCCGACGGGTATGAGCTTAACAAAAGCTTAAACTATGAGATACAGTGCATTGTGCAGAGTAAAGGGTTCCTTAGGATCAGATGCATCACAGTGCAAAATGGAGGATCCTCGATATCCTACATGAAATTCTAGTGCTCCACTCATTTGCTTCTTGGATAACGTGGAATAACGTGTATGACCTGAGAACTCAAACAGCAGCAGCGCTACGGTCATGGGTGCTCAGATTTTGGGACGCCAACATAGAGGAGATTGGGGGATAGGTAAAGCTCCACTACTAAGGTAAAGCCCTGCTACTACCATCCATGCCATGAAAGCAATTGTCATGCTTTGCAGCTGCCGCCAGCTCATCCCATTTTATTGTTTGAAATCATTCATACCTTTTGCTTTTTTTGCCTTAGGCTCCTCCACATGCCCCTCCACCTCCTCTGCTACAGCCTGCAGATGCACATCATCAGCTGTAGCTCCTGCTGCACGTTTCCTCCTGCTACTGCCACCACCCTTGCCTCCGCCACCACCACCACCATCACCAGCAGCAGCATCTTGCGAGGAGCCACTTGCTCTTCTGCTATTCCTCCTAGGTTTAACCACTAGTGCTGCAGCTGCTGCGACTGTTGTAGCAGCAGCAGCAGCAGCAGCCGTCGCCTCCTGACTGCCGTCATCACTGCTGACGTCATCACTCATCACCTTGGAGCCGCCGGCGGCTGGAAGTGATGACTCCTGCTTCAACTGCTGCCCCTGCTGCTGCTGCTGCTGTTGCCATAACAGTAGTTGCTGCTGCTGCTGCTGCTGTGGGTGGTGGTGGTGGTGGTTGCCAGCTGTTAAAAGCCCCGCACTTGGACCTGCTGCTGCTAGTGCTACTGCTGGTGTTCCCGGTTGGAAGTGAGGCACCCTGCTGCTGCTGGTGTTGTTGGGCACTACCCCATTCCTCTCTTGATGGAACAGTTGCTCGGATAACCAATTAGGTACCGAAAACATGCCACCCATCAACTGAGAACCTCTTTCATTGTAGCGCTGCTGCTGGTGCTGGTGCTGCTGGTGCTGCTGGTGTTGATGGTGGTGGTAGTTAAACATAGACCCCACTCCTCCTGCCGTTGCTACTGCTGCGGTAACAGCAGGCTGCAGCAGTCTTGCTTGTAGCAATGGGTGTGCCCAAGGGGGCGATTGCATCCCTTGAGAGCCAACCCCGAGTCCCGGTATGCTGCTCGCAGCCCCTCCCTTTTTCCCAGCTTTCCCCGACTGTTTACCTGTGGATTTAGGCCCATTGGCATCTTGCCCAAGCATAGGATCAAAATGCGGCATCACGCCATCGCTCCCAAGCCCCATTCCTGTGGCTTCCCGTACTGCAAATTCATACTGCATCCTAAGAACTTCAGCATGAACTTCTTCTACCATCTTCGCCAGCCGTCTCTGAGGTGCGGATTGTGCATGTAACCGCCAGACAACAAAGGCAGCAGCCACCACCATCATGAAAACCCTAAGTCCCCACTTTATAGACTCATGCACAGCCCCAGGGCTTACCCCAGGACCAAAACCCTCTGTCACGGCATCTGCTGCTGCAGCTGCTGCGGCCCAACCACCTTTTTCAAATGTTTGACTACGGTCAAACCATAGGGTTGTAGCAATGTGCCACAGGCTCACACTAGCACCTGCTACAGCCGCTTCCAAGGTATAAAGCAGGAGCACCAGCCCCAAAAGCCCTAGCTTAATGCCCGGTGACCCGACTAAAAGCACAGGGATGGCGGTGGCGAGTGTGTAAAACCCCACGTCTTTGACGCTTATCTGGCGGTGGGAGATGGAAGTGAGGAGGTGACTGCCTGCCTTCTGGTATCGGAGCAGAACATGTAGAAGACCTCGAACGTCTAAGGAGCTGTCCAAGAGGGTCTGGGAGGCGTCCAGCAGCTGATTCTGTGATAACAGCAGCAACAACACATGGACACAAGTTAAAAGTATATTACATTTCATACTATGCTATACAAAAAAATGCCATAGGCCCCGCACCTGAAGCGGCCACAAAACAGTGAGGTGGAACATAATATGGGTTAACAGTAAACCCTGGAGGTTGGTCTGGAGGTTGAGTCCCGCTATTAGAGCAGGAGAGGCCAATGCGATTAAGAAATATATAAATTTGGGCCTCTTGATCACTAAGGCTGTACGATATTTAGCTACCAGATATGCTGCCATTCTGGAGGGTGGGTACAGGTAATAAAACTGCAAAGGCTGATGCGACAGAGTCGGGCAAAGCATGGATCTCCTGTTGACCAACGTTGACATCCAGCTATCAGGCATGCTGCCCTTTGGGTGCAGGAGATAAAGGCAGCGGGAAGTGATGCAACAACTACGGGCAAAGCAACGTGATGTCCAGTAAGTGATGTGGCAGTTTCAAGTGCAGAGCACATGAGAGGCAACGCATAGGCCTTGGTTTCACCAGCCCCTTCCTCGTCCAGGACAACCACCCTGCACCCTCGCCTGTCTGCCCTGTGCATGACATACAATACCCCGGGCAGAATGAAGGGGGCTGACCGTGGTGAAGGGAGGCAAGAGAGCTAATCAGCACAAACAGCAGCAGCAGCAGGAGGAGGAGAGGCAGCAACAAGGAGCAGGCGCAGGAGCAGCAGGAGGAGGAGAGGGAACTTCCCAGACAGGTTTTGTTGTTACATTTCGTACTATGCCATAGCAAAATGTCTCATGAGGTCTCACCTGCCGCTAAAACACTCCTTTTGCTGATGGACAACACCACATACCAACTACCACCCATAAGGTATTCCACCTTGCTGCTTTTCTGACAGCTTGGGGTGTGGGGCTTATGGCAGTTGAAAAAACTATAGCATGTCATGAGATGTAAGCTCAACAGCAGATGGGGAGCAGGACGGTCACATCCGTTCTTACTCCCCCGCAGCGCCTTAATTATCTGTGGCTCCTACCTGGGCAGCGTTTCAGGCTTATGTTCCTGCCCAGCTGATTAATTATATAATATCAGTGCCACCTGATCCAATTTCTGAGGGGACCCTAACTATTTTGCCTTTGCCCTCACTTGCGCGCAAGCTGCTTCTTCCCGGCCAGGGTTTAGGACTCCGTCCTTATGCCTCCCACCAACCCCCAGCTGGCACCCGTTTCTCCCCCTGCCCCTAAACCACTAAGACCTAACCCTTTCCATAACCCAGGTCATCCCAGCAGTGGCTCCGCCTTGATTTGCCAACCCACAAGCTGCTTCTGCCCAGCCAGGGTTTATGGTTCTGTCTTTATCCCCCACCCTCAGCTGGCACCCTTTTCGCCCCCTGCATCGTAAACCACTAAAACCTAACCCTCTCCCAAACCCGAGAGTCTAACCACATCACCTGCAGTGACTCCGCCTTCTGTTGCCTTTGCTCCAGTGCTGCTGCCTGCTGCATTATGTCCTCCCACCTCTTAGCTGCCTCCGCCACATGTGCCTTGGCACCCTCCTCTAGCCCCTGGAATGCTGCTGCTACCTTCTGCTGCTGCTGGTGGAGTGTGTTCTGCACACAAAGAACACCAAATGGAAAACGCGTCAAAGTGCATGATTTCACGTGCCATAAAGAAGCCTCGGAGAGAACTCGCCTATTGAGCAGGACCATGATATCTCTGGTACAACTGGGTATGAAGGGAAGCCAACCTGATTAAAGGGGGTCATGGACTCACAAATGTCCATAGCCCCTTTGCATAGCTTCACTTACAGAAAGCATAAGGGCTCCGTATAGTCTTCACACCTAGGAACAATCTTTACACCAAGGAACCCTTCCCACAATCCCACGCTGAAGAAAAATACACGATCCTCTCGCTTAGTTTTTTCTATCTCTAGCATTCTACACCTTTCTTCCTGAGTTATATGCCACTCATGGCTGCAAGAGCATGCGCCATGCTGTAGTAATAGCTACAGCACCCCTAATCTTTGTAGGTCGGAGCTAAGTATGCAGGCATTTTGCTGTCCTCCATATGGCACAGCCAAATGTGCCAGCGAGTAGGCAGACCCGGTTCCTGCACTGTTGCAAGTCGAGCTGCTAGGGTGATCTCTTAGCAGAAGTGCCAGAAGCCCCGCACCTCAAGCTGTCGTACAGACACCATGGTGGACCAATAGACTAGATGCATCTTTTCATGACCGCTACAAGTTTCACCACACCTGCTACCACCCTTCCCATCTATTCCACTAAAACCTAGCATTAGTGTCTAAACCTGGCAGAATAGCATCTTCCCTAGTCTCTCTTCACTGACAGACTACTGGCCACAAAGGTATTTCGAGTAACTCTGCTTGTCATCATGAATTCCCTGATCTGCAACTCTGATGAAGCTTTAGTTTGTTCCTGCCGTTGTGCAGCCGCCCAAGCCCAGCCGGCAACTAAATATGTCCCCCCTTCCTCAGACCCCAACTCAAGGTAAAGTCACCCGCCTGTCACCCACTCACACCTTACTGCAACTCCAATAAAGCTTTTGGTCCATCCACTTATGCAGCTGTCCATCTCTTCTTGCCACCCACCCCACCTCCTTGCCCCCCCCTCTTAAAACAAGGGGTCTCGCCCAGCATGTCATCCATAATGTCATCCGCTCTCACCTGCAGCTCCAAGCTCTGATTCATCCCATTCTGCAGCTGCCCAACTCCCGTTGCCACCCTCCCAACCTCCTTGGACCCCAATTTCAAATAAAACTCTCACACATGTGTCGCCTGCTCTCGCCTGCAGCTCCAAGCTTTGGTCCATCCAATTATGCAGCTGCCCAAGTCTTGTTTCCACCCTCCCCACCTCCTTAACACCCTACTTTAACAAGTAGTCTCACCCAGCATGTCACCCGCCATGTCACCCGCTCTCACCTGCAGCTCCAAGCTTTGGTTCATCCCATTCTGCAGCTGGCCAACTCCCGTTGCCACCCTCCCCACCTCCTCCACCCCTGCTGCCACCCCCTTTGCCACCCTCTCCTGAAGCACCATCACCGTGCCCAGCTGCTGAGATGCCTCACCCATGAGCTGCTGCTGCTCTGACAGCTGCTGACTCAGGCTGGCAAGAGTGGCATTTGCAGCTTTGCTGCTGGAATGCATGTCTGTCACCAGTCTGGCAGTGAGCTGCTGGAAGTTGCGGTTTTGGAGGTAGAGGCACATGCTGCACAAGCAAGGGAGAAAGCAGGAGGTACGCATGAGGATGTCAGGTACATAATGTACATGTTCAGCAAACAAGCTAAATTTTGCAGCGGCAAGGCTTGCAACAAAGGAGATGATTGATAGTACCTGCAAACTACCAGGGAAGGGTCACAACAGCATCGGGACAGGCTAGAACCAGTAAGCACGCATATATACGGTAGTGGCACTGCACCAACTCAAAGTTGCGCTCCTTCCACAGTAATGACTCATTTTCAAGACCATGACCCCTTGCTTTGGCATAAGCACGCACTGAGAAGCACATGTCAGGGAGCTATCCCTCTACTTTTGCTTGCCAAGAAAGCTGTCACACTTCATGCTAGAAAAGTTTTGTAAGCTTCTTTGACCTGAGCTAGCTAACACCTCACCTGTGCACTTGGCCGAAGAACTGCAGATAGGTGTTGTAGGCGTTTGCATCCATCTTGGCTGTACATGCTTGGTTACAAGCCTTCAGCTGCTGCCCTTTGCTGCAGCTGCAGGACAGCGCGGGGGTCACCCCGGACATCTTCTGGAAACATCCCGTGAATTGAATCGCCAACCAGCAGTGCTGATCGATGCTCATGGTGTTGCATTCCGACTCAAGCTGCATGATGGCCTTCGTATAGCAGTCAAGGCCTAAGACGTGGTCAAGCCAGCCTTCCTTCTCAGCGTTCCGTGAAGCATCTTTGTAGTGATCTGGGTGGAGCACATACAAGTTCTATTAGTTGGAAACTACGCTGCGAGTGCCACGAGGGCTCCTGCGAGTGCAGGAGCGGGCAGGCCTCAAGACCATCGGGCCGCTAGGACCCATATGCTAAAGGAGACGCGCTCATCAATAGATTGGCAATTGCTTTTTTAGATAACTATATGCACCCGCAAATCTATTTCTTACCCAGCCCGGCGCCATTGATGTGATCCGGTATGGCTTCAAGTGCAGTCTTTGCCATGGCCATGCCGACATTTTCGAGGCATACCAAAAGCACCAGAATCCCAGCACCAAGCCTTTCAAAAGTCATGTAGATATATTAGTATGAACGCACGAAACAAGTAGCCCTTGTTTCGCTCTCTGAACACACTCCTCTGCTGGAGAATGTGGACATGGGCCAGCCCGTAGCACTGCGACCGGTGCAAACATAGTACAGTGAATATGCAGAGAAAGAACACAAGTGTGGCTAATTGGTCCCATCTTCGAGGCAATACGGAACTGGGTGCGCGAATGTGCACGTTCGACGATCAGGCCTCCGCTCCAAGGATATGACGTCGTAAGCAGTACTGTACTGCAGCATGGTTAAGCTTGAAAGACGTGTCCCTTGAACCCCTCCCCAAGACCATCATGCACCCTTTGCACAACTCTTATTGGATATTTACACTTGCCATGTAGCCCTTCCCAATATGACCATTTGTATAGCATGGCTGTACATACAGACATCTATTACCCTTGCAAGAACCTGGGGCACTGAAGCACACGGACACCAGCCGTTTTTTTAGATACACACAGAGCTTACTTGAGCATTACACACTGGACCAATGCCTCTCCAAACGTAGCAGAAGACTTGCAGCTGTTCTCCATGAAGCTCAATGTCCATAACGCCGACTGTTCAGCTCCCTCCAAGTAGCCTGTCATGGGTTATGGTGCCTTTCAGCTTCGGCTGGCTTGCCCCTCTGTCCCACATTGTAAGGAGTCCTGTAGCACAGCAAGAAACACACCAGGAGGGTGCCACACACCTCATGCCATTTCTGCAAGACATTGCAGAAACCAACAGTAATGGAGTGGTGTCCATTCCGTTTACTACATCTCATAAGGTACCACAACAGAAGAGGCCACAGGCATTGCGTCTCAAACTGTGACACCATTAGCATCCCGTCCTTATCATAGCATGCTTTCGATATGGGAGAGCGGTGCATTGTCTGTTTTTGAGTACAGCTGATATCACTGCCCAGAATAGTTGCTGCTGCAGTGCTTTGCAAGATAGCAGCATGCTGCATAAATGGCACAATCAGGCCACTGTCAAAGTCCTGGTTGAGCGATCAATCAGTCCAGGTCGAGTTGTCAACCCAGTACCTGGCCAGGGTACTAATTCAGCCCCATTAATGGCTGCACCAGGCAACAAACAGGCATTGCATGCATGACACGCACTGCTGTAGGCATGCTTTGTGGGCACTGCTTGTGGGTAACAGGCCTTATACTGCTGCACATGTCGGCCAAAGCCCCAGCCCCTTATTTGGTAGGAATGAGCTTGTACGGTAGAGTCCTTGCCAACAAGCTACACCATCTTCCCATTGTTGCTGAAGGCGGATGCTGAATGACACCGGGCCTCATGAGGACAAACAATCAATAGGTAAACCCCGAGGGCGACTCAACAAGGATAACTTAGCACTGCACAAACAACTACTGTCCCTTCACACCCTAAAAGCGGTCCTGGTTGCCCCATTCTCACTTCTTCAATGCCCCAAGGAGGCAAGGCTTCATTACCTTCACACTTGTGGCTGCAGCCACTGAATGAGCATAACCAGAGTGAGAACAACACGTCACAACCACCCAAGGAACTGCAAAGAAGATGTGCGATGTGATACGCTGGACCGGGAGCAGTTATAAGCATCAAAGAACAAGTAAAAGCTGCAAGCATTTTGTTGCTTTGAATAAGAAGGCTGAGACAGGTGCAGCATAGTGCCAGATGCCATAGCAGCATGTCACTGCGGTCTTGTCGTGTATCACTGGAGTCAGGTCACCCAATATCACTTCCTTTCAAGCCAAACCCCCCAGTACAAAGAACAAGAAATCTGCCCACACCAGCACAACCATGTCGAACATTCACAACAGACAAACCCACTTCTGTGCCGCAACCCGCAGTGGCCATTTGCGATAGGCCAAGCACCTTGCACGTACTATGGCTGCTCAACACCTCCATGATCCTTTACTCCATTTATAAGGAATGAGAGCGCTTTCGGTGTTGATACCAGACACTTCATTCAAGGATCCCGAAGTTCAAATAAACACTGCTCAATACACAGCTACATATAAGAATCCAATGCACGTGTCTGACAAATGGTATGCCACTCCTAAGTGGACTAATTGCAAAAAATCGGGCTGTGACTTCTGCGGATTGGCATGCAAGGATCAGCAGGCATCTGCTGTAATACAGCTGTAATGCAAAAAGCAGAAAGCAAAGCACACAGGACAACTGTCCAACTGGAAGCAGAAACTGCACAGGAATAGCACAAGCAAGCCCTGATCAGACACAATCATGAATAAGTAGCTTCAACCAGTTCCGACCACTAGAAGACCAGCAATGGCTACACACTCAACAGCCTTGGGAAGGAACATTGATGTAGATGTAATGGCCAGTTATATTGCATCATGGTTAGTTATGCATGTAGCACCACCACCACTTCTATAAACTTGCAGCGACTTTAAAAAGAGAAGAATTCTCCATACATGCTCCATTGTCCTCCCTCTAAAATCTCCTCCAATAGATAGGTGCCAGAAGTGGCCAGCTGTGCTGAGATCGTGGGTCATGAAGTGTCCCAAGCCGATATTGATCATGATAGATCATGGCTAGAATGTGAAAAAAATGGTCCAAGGAAAGCTGCTGGCACCATGCACCTCCGCACCAGTGCTATGACCTGCCTTAGGGTTGGCCTCAGTAGGCCTTGGATCCACAAAAAGCTGTCCACGCACCTCCCACCAAGATCAGGCAGCCCTGTCTGACGCTCAATGCCCAGACCACCTAGTACCAATTCAGGCAGTGAGCACACTCTAGTAAGGCCCAAGGGCGCAATCAACAGGGTACTGCATCACGCACTGCAGGAGTCGCCCTGCAGGCTTCTACCCTTCAGTTTTTAGCACTCCAGGCTCAAATGCTATGCAAGGCGCACACTCATTAGCACACAGGCTTGGCTAATACATTTTCTTACACAGGCGCAGCCATCTTCCAGCACAAAACACACAATGGACGCATGTCAAGGTATGCAATTCACTCCAAATGTACCTGTCATGTTGACGTGCACTTTCATCACTAGACGCGCCCTGGGGAACAGCTAATAGCTGATGAGAAGTACCAAATTTGCCAAGCCTCAATAGGCATGGATTCAATCCCCTACCAATACAGAACCCTAATGGGCTGACAGATGCCAAACTGACTCTTCAAGTTGTAGTAAGAGATCCAAGCTGCTGGAGTGGGCTAATGATAGCAACAGCAGTTTGGACTCTCACAGGTCCCAATATAGAGATGCATGGTTCTGGCCCAATTCAGTGTCGTAGTGTTGCCACAGGTCCTCCATGCTTGCCTCCAATACAGCCATAGTGGCTGTATGGCTGCCAAACAGTTTCGTGTAACCTCCCTGATGCATTGTATAGTGCCAATCTGTGGACCTCAATCAATGGGCCACCCCAGATAGGTGGGGCCAGGCAAATGCCCGGGCCTTTAGGGCACCCTGACCAGCTCTTGGTTGCGCAGTCTTGCCAACTACATACAAGTAGTATACATGCTGGGCACATGCACCAACAGAAGTCGACAGTCTGCACAGCGCAATTGCAATAGTGATGACATACCAGTTTCTGATCGCAGTGATGGCCATTAGGTCCCATTTTCCCGGACTGCCCGCTATATTCACGCAGGGGTAAGTAAGCTCGGTAAGAGCATCTGCTGCTGGTGCCATGGCAGCTGCTGGAAGTGTAAGGGGTGTTGCTGCTGGAGGTGTTGTAGGTATTTCACTGTGTAAGCCCTGTGCAGCAGGAAGACACACACATCAGGTTTGAAGCAAACATCGTCAGCAAACCGTCTGGGGCAGGGCTCCTTCTTGGCCCACAAGTAATGCACCGTCGACAAGAGCCCAGGCATGGTGGATAAATAACATGTATTCGTGCATCTGGGAGAAAGGATCACACATTTGCGCATGCGTTGTGGGGAAGGATCAAGACATGGAAGGTGCAGAGGTTGACAAGGCGAGAAAACTGTGGGTTACTGTTGCATTGCTGCCTGTGCCATAACACTGACTCAAACAAACAAAAAGAATGAAGGTGTGTTTGCACACAAGTCAGCTACTTAGGTTGAAGTGACCAAACACACCGGGGTCAAACCCCAATTCCCTACTCAATGAAACAGTAAAGACCACATCACCTAAGCAGACCTAGCATAGTGTCCTCTCAACCCTCACAAGGTTCTGTACCTGGGCCCCTCTGTTGTGGTGGTGGAAAGCTGCCAAGGCAGATCAGCATGTCCACATAGTGGTTTGTGGAAGGAGAAGACCCACGTGGGAAGTGTATAGAGATAGGCACACAGCTGTCCTACCTAAGCAGCCCCAGCTGAGTGTTTGATGTTCCCAGGCAATCAGTCAACACGCAAGACCAGCTATGCCAATGGCCAAACACACCTAGGCCGTAAACACAAGGCTCCTGACCACAATCACAAAGCCACACAACCAATGGTGGATTTGCCACACACAAGCTGAGGCTAGATGCAGGCATGCATTCACAAAACGCTCACTCCTAAGGCTAATACTGGAGCCCTTGCTAAACCACCCCAGGTTTCTGCATACGCACACCCAGTGCTGCTGAAGCTAATTCACCAGGCAAAGTGTCCTCCAGCAGCTGCTGTTGCAGTAAGTTAGCCCTGTACACATCATCCTTCCCATATCCAGGGCAAAAGAAACTGCAACAGCCATTGCTGACCACATTCAATACCGGCGCAGCTTCCGTATCTTCTGTTGATAGGGCTCACATATATCTCACATCCATATGCAACAGTTGTTTCCCCCTGAAACCCCTCACCTGGTGAAGGGATCCTCCAGTATCTGCTGCACAGACTCTGGCCTGTGTGCCTCATCTTTCTGCATCAACCAGGACATCAAGCGCTGCAGCTGCTTGCTGGGGTGCTTGGGATGTGGGGGCTGGTATGTGCGGCTGCATATTTTATGCAACACTTCCCACTCAAGCTCACCCTAGCAGATGCATATCAGACCATGCCGTAACTTTTTCAGTGACAACCATTTTTTTAGACAATCATGTGGTCTCTGGTTACACGATGTCGGGCAATACATAGTGCAGAGGGCCTTTGGTAAAGCAATAAAAGCTGCCGGAAAGAAACATGACAATAACAACAACATTTGCAACAAATTTGGTGCTTTGCATTTGGTGGGTAATACTGCAACATGACGAGCTCGAACTACACATCAATGTTTGCAAGTGCAATATGCTTGGTGCTGTCCATCCTTCTGCCTAGCATTGTAACAGGGCTTGGTGGCATTGCTGGCTTACTTGCAAACATAGGACACCAACCCTTCCTTAACATCAAATGCCCAGGTTCGAAAAGAAGCAACCGCAGGTAGCTAGGAAAAACAATCATCTAAGCAGCAGCAATCCTGGTGATGCTTCACGATCAGCAAACAATCAGTCACAGGCACATCTCACCTCATATGCGAGCCTCTGTTCAGATAGCTCATACAGTACACACCCCAGTGACCAGATGTCAGCTCTTGCTCCATATGGCTGGTGCAGCAGCATCTCTGGTGGCAGGTAATTTGGGGTGCCCACCAACGTCTTGGCCCTCATCCGAGGGCTGAAGGCTAGCCTTGGGGACAACAGCAAGCCCTCTGGTACAGCGGGCAATAGAGGTATATCCACCGTAGCACCACAAGTGTGAACCTTGACTGCAGAGAACTTGCCAACAGCAGCAGCATCAGACGTGCTTGTCGCAGGCACTACCGCTGCTGCAGCAGTAGCAGAGTCCTGCTCATCATTAGCTGCAGGAGCAGGAGCTGTGGCACAATTCTGCCCTGAAGATGCAGCAGGAGCCAGAAGGGCCAGCTCAGCAACCATACCAGCAGTGCTGCTCGCAGCACCTTTGCAGTGTTCAGAATGGACAGCTGAACCGTCAGCTCCTCCTCCTGCTGTACCTAGCTTCTCCATGCCAGACACACCATCTCCCCTTGCTCCGCCCTTCGGCCCCTTGCTCAATGCAGGCAATGCAACAAGCCCAATGCCTGCTGCTCCTGCTGCTGCTTGTGTTGCTTGCCCCTCACCTGGAGCTTCTGCTGCTGCTTTCCCTGGCGGTGCCGCTGGGATGGTCAACCCCACCTTGCTACCGCTGCTGCTGATGTCCTGTAACCCTAGCTGTGTATTGCTGCAGACCTTTGCAATGCCAAAGTCGCCAAGCTTGACCAGACCTTGCGCTGTGAGGAACAGGTTGCTGCCCTTGATGTCACGGTGCAGAATACCCAGACAGTGGAGGTGATCCAGAGCAAGACAAACCTGCAATCAAGGTCCAGAAGGGTGGATGAGGTTGTCACTGAAGAAAAGCCAGCAAGGAGGTCACAGGGGCGATTGGCCTGAATTGCACCTTCCTGTATTGATGCTTGACTAGCTACAGAAGACCCCACCATTCAGGTGAGGGGCGTTCCTTCATATGAGCACAGTCTTTGTCACTTCCTCTTGCTGCTTAATTGCTGCAGAAACCCTGTGCCTTTCAAGTCAAACCGGTGTTAGCCAGATATGTAGTTTCCACGAATGAATAACATTTCTTTCTGGGTACTACCAAGCAGTTACACATGCTTCGAATGTATTCAGCCATGCAGAGCATCCATGACTAACCCAAATCCATCACGGGCCACCCTCCCCCAAGCGCCAAGACCCATACAGAGATCAATACAAGCCCATACCTGTACAAACTTATCCATAATCTGATCTTCATCCAGGCACCGGGCCTCTGCCTTGGCTCTCTTCCAGAACTCCATGAGGTTGCCCTCCTCGCAGCGCTCCATCACCAGGAAGCAACAGCTGCCATCATTGTAGTGATCATGATACCTGTACACCAATATAATAGGATGGAAATTGGCATGCAAGATGTATGAATAGGTCTTGAGGGAGGCTGGCATTGTCCTTCCTATAGAAAGCCCTCTGAGATCACTGCTTTTTAGTTCAAGCCATGGCTGGTTTGGTACTCCATGGCTACTGCAGGATGCCAGCCATGGGGATTGAGAGCTGAGGATTGAGAGCTTCATTCCCACCTGAGTAGGCCTCATGCGTAATGGGTTTTGACTACAGGGAGACACAGACTGTCCACTTAAGGAAGAGAAACAAACCCGGTTTTGTATAAATAGCAAGATTACATGCCCTGAATGTGACCAACCACAAGCTGGTGGGTCGCATGCACAAAAATGCCAATGATGAGCAGAAGGTAGCAAAGGACCGTACGGCCATGTATATATCCCCCTGATCATCACAGCAATAGTACCTGCCACCTACGCCTCATTCGCAACATGAAAGCAACAGAAGCTCCACGCAGGCGCTGCTTACCTTACAATGTTAGGATGGCTCAATTGCGCCAGGATCGTTATCTCATTGTCAGTGGCTTGAGACCTGCAAGGGCCCTTAGCAATGGCTTTGATGACCACAGGCCGCCCTGTAGCAACCTCTGTTGCTGCCCTGACGATGCCATGCGCTCCAGTGCCTAGGTCCTGGCCCACCTCGTACCGACCCTGCAGGTGCAAGCAGACGACAATCAATCAATCAATCAAAACGCAAGACCAGCAATGCCAATGGCCAAACAAACCTAGGCCACAAACACAAGGCTCCTGATCACAATCACGAAGCCACACAACCGATGGTGGATTTGCCACACACAAGCTGAGGCTAGATGCAACGGCGTGCACACCAAGGGGAAACAAACACCACCACTAAAACCCAAAACCTGCTCCACTTCCATCACACATGGGTGGCGGGGAGGCAGCAGGATCAAGCACCACCCTAGTAGGGGCTGGAGGTGGCTCCCACCACCTAGGTACTGGTGAACCACCATCCTCCCAGCCACTGAAAGGCACCACATAGCGCTCCACATGCTTATCAATAGCTTGCTTAGTGCGCCTTCTACACCTCACTAACCGTTGGCTTTCCCAAGGGTGCGTAAGATCCCACAACCTCTTCCTCCAAGCACTCTTAATCTGACATGAAGCCTCCCAGCTCCCCTCATCTTGACCAAGCACCTTCAGATCAGCACACACGCATTTCTCCCAGGTATGGCGAGGCCTACCCACTGGCCTCGTCATGTCACCATGTAATGAAGAGAACAACGCAATATGCGGCAACCTGCCCTCCTCCATGCGGCCCACATGCCCCAGCCACCTCAGCCTATTTGCTGTGATGTATGCTGACAAGGTGGCTACCCCACATGATTTCCTGATATGCTCATTGGTGTGCCGATCTGACAGCCTGACCCCCAGGATGCTCCTAAGGCAGCTAGAGTGCACCCGCTCAAGCTTTTGCGATTGCACTTTGGTCAGGGACCAACACTCACTCCCGAACAGCAGAATTGGCAACACATATGCCTTGTAACACTTCACCTTCGTAGCCAATGACAGATGCTTGGTACCCCACATCTTTTCAAACTGCTTAAACCTCCCCACAGCCTTACCCCTCCTGATATTCAACTCCACATCCAACCTGCCATCAGTCACAAGCACACTTCCCAAGTACTTGAACTGTGACACCTCTTTTACCACACCCTCACTGATAACCACCTCTGGTCCTTGCTGCACTGGCACATCCCCCTCCTTCCAATCCTTGTCAATGGACAGGATCTCAGTCTTGCTTGCATTGATGCGCAACCCAAGACTAGCAGCAACCTTGTCCATCACCTGCAGCATGACCACCAACTCCTCCCTGCTGGGACTTAGCAACACCATATCATCTGCATACAGCAGAACAGACAACAGCTCCACACACCCACCACTACCACACCCATCACGCTCAAGTTTCCCATCTGCATGATAGGCTAGCTTCACCCCACATCCCTCCGGCATCTGAGCCATTGCCTGCCGAACCACAAAGTCCATGTAGATGTTGAACAGCAAGGGACAAAAACATACATTAAGGCCTGTAGCAGCTTGGCGAGCGCTATACGGCCAAGGCGTTCCTTAATGGGATGGTATCGGGAGTACATGCAACAGGGACGACCAACAAGCCTTTCCAGTGGTCATGCTTGTACAATCAACATCTGCCTGTGCTTACAACTGCTGAGAGATTCTTGAAAAGCACAGCAGTCTGGGAATACACTCTCCTATGGAACCTGCAAGAATGTGCCTCAACCATTACACCCAGGGACGCAGCCCTACAAGGACATGCGACAGGTCAGCGCAATATCTCTTTGTGTAGCCCTCGCTTTCATAATCAACAAGAGCCAAGGCTACATGGTCTATCGTTCGCTGCAAAGTGGAAGGAGAAAGGTATGTTCCGCACCTGCTTCCATTGTCACCCCCAACTGTCCCCTCCACAGCTGAAGGCAACAAGCAGCTATCTGAGAAGCTAGTCCGCAGTGGCCGTGGCTGAAACTGCAAACCTTCTGCTTGCTGGAGCGGCTGATGTTCACAGCATGAAGCCCCACCCGCATCACCATAAGCAGCAGCTCCAGATGGTGCTAGTGGCAAGGCAAAATGGAGGGGAGAACAGTGGCTCCACTGCAGCAAACCAGAGGATGTGGGGTAGCTGTGCTGAGCTTCATGAGGACCACACGCATCAGGCACTGCTGCTGCTGCTTCAGCTGCTGCTCCTGTTACTGGAGCGCTTGTTAGAGGCCAGCCCAGGCTCAAGCCTCCGGCTGCAGCTGGTGCTTGCAGAGTCGCTGCTGCCTCAACACCTGCACCCCCTGCTGCTGTTTGTTTTTGATCGCAGATGTGTACTGCTGTTGCTGCTACTGCCGCCGGTCCTGCTGTAGATAGCTCAGAAGCAGGCACCTGGCCTGCTGCTTGCGCTGCGCCTCCAACCGCTGCTGTAGGACATGGTCCGTAAGCAAAGCAAGGATCTGCTGCAGCAGGTGGCATGGCCCCAGGATTGCTGATGTCCAAACCCTGTGCCAACACCTGATCTGCTATGAAGCGCCAGACTGCAGGTGACATAACAAAAACAAATCAGCACGCACTTCTAGAGAGTATTGCAGCCCTGATATTCTAGCATGGAGTGCACCAATAATGAAAGGAGAGTAAATGACACATGTTGCTTCATTGCAGGAGTATTAATACAACTAGGCCTAACACATAGAAGCCAAGCAGCAAATGAATCCGGATTCAACAGGAGTGCAATGGCGTAGGAACAAGCAAAGCTTCCCCTGGCAAACAAGTGCAAACTGGATATGGTAACTTACACTCATATTGGTCTCCTGCCATTGACTGGCTGGCCTGCCCAATCGCTGATGACACCGAGAACCTTGGCAGTGGTCCACTCCCGTCGGCAAAACTCCCCGCAGCACATGGGAAGGGCCACCCACTATTGCTACCTGATGAGACACTAGCCCCTGCTCCTGATGTTGCTCCTGATGTTACTGCTGATGAGGACGGCGAAGCATGCCCACCAAGCATGACCCCCTGCACAATGCCATGCAACTGAAGTAACTGGCATATGCTGTTGCTCCTCTGGATTGCTGCCGGAGCCATGATCAGGGACGACCGTGGCGTCTGGAAGTTACGCAAGAAGCCCTCACCACCCCCTGGGATGGGACTAATGTGAGGCATGCTTTGAACGCGTGGCATGTGACTGCGAGCATTGATGCTGAGGCTGGAGGGACCCTCACCAACCCGAATCAGCGAGCATCTGCTGCTTCTGGACCCAGCAGCACCTGAGCCTGGGGTAAGCCTGGGGTTAGAGAAGCTGTTGTGATTGACAGTTGATGCCTCTGTTGTATCCAGCATGGCTTGTTCTTGCGTGCTGCTGCTGCTGCATGCTGAAGGGTGAAGCAGGGCCCGTAACTGATCCTGCATCTCTGGCGCGCCATGGCCTGGTAGGGCCAGAGTGCTGCAGACCTCTGTACCTGTCTGTGGCATGCTGCAGGCACCTGCAAGGGATGATTCCAAGACTTCCTGTCAGAGGCTCACCTACAGGCCATGTGAAGATTGTTGCAGTGTTCTGCAAGGACACAGAAACAGTGCCGTGAGGGTCTCTTTAGATGCTAGTGAAAGCAGGGTAAGGAAATACCTTTGGTTATGGCGGGACTTGGCCCGATTTTTAGGCATGCAATAATGGCGGGACCATCACCCCAATCATTTAATGATTTAGATAGTTCCAGCAGCGCTGCAGTGTTCTATGAAGGACCCTAAGTTGGGGTGCTACAGATTCATGTCAATTCCTCCTGCAAGTACCCTTGGCTGGCATGATTACAAGCTGGCATATAGGGAGCTGTGCACCCGCAGCATGGCAAGCTCATGTCCAAGGGGTATTGCAACACTTTCATATGAGGGCACTGCATCAAGGACCCATTGAGTTACTCTGGAGGAGGTTCTTATGGAAGCCAGGGATGTACTTACCTAAGTTTGGGGTGCTGCATACTTGTCCGGCTGGTGGTTGTGACTGCAGGCCTTTGACAGGTATGAGTTCTTGTACACCTGCTTGTTTGTAACTTATCGAGCAACGTTCATCAGGTCTGCAGCTACCAGAGCCATTGGGTATGCTATCCATGGTGATGCCCTCAGCAGATGCTGCAGCTCATCTGGTGAAGCACAAGGAGCCTGGGCTTGGCATGTTAGCTTGCTGCAGCATGTCCGCGGTCTCCAGGACGATTTATGAGGCTTTTTACTGAGAGCTGGCAATTGCCCAGTCCTGCCGGCCTGCAAGGTCGGTACAGTTGCGCTTGTGGTCAGTTTTAATGAAGTATGGTTGGAGCTCCAAAGGGAAAGTTTGTGTGCTATTAAGGATTGTGCTACGATTTTACGATTGAAGCTTGGTGAAGAGTATAGCATGGCGGTGTTTGCGTTTGCAGTTAACTACCTGGGCCACGGGCTGTTAAATGGGCTTATAGTTGAAGAAGGACCGCCACGTCAGAGGACCAGCAGTAGGAAGTTGAACGCTAGCATCACGGTTCGCCGAACAGTCCGTAGATTCTATTGTTGTCCCAGCCTGTCACACACTGCAAGCTGATCAGGTAGTGGTCGCCTGTCGATTAGGAGCCGAAAGCTAGCTGGCAAAAGACATGCAGCAACTGCCACAGCTTCCGAAGGCTGCCAAGCAGGGGAGAGAACCTGACTTGTTGCAGCTTTAGAATGATCCAGTCTATCAACAACAAGCAAGGGGAGCAGAGCAGGTGCTCATCCGACTCTCAAACAAGCCATTGCTTGGCCAGCATGTGCCTTAATGCGGCACCCCACGCAGCAGTTGCGCCGTGGCCGAAGGGCGTGTCAACAACGTTAGTAAAAGAGCACGGATGGATGGCAACAGAGAGATGTCATACCGGGAAACCTGGCGTTCACTCACTCAGTGTCAAGAATGTCAACCCGCAGGCACTCAGTCCAAGCCGGCTGTGAAGAAGAGCGCCCCATATTCCCGTGTTGGAGTGAGCACGACACAAATGCAGATGAGGACGTGATTGACTTGAATAGTAGATCGATCCCACGGATGAGACACATGTACTTGGGCGGCATCAGGTCTCCAAGCTTGTCATCTAATACATGCTTCTACGAAAGAAGGGGCACCTGTACACTCCTTACACATATTAATTGGCAGGTCATAACGCCGATGACGTGAATATGCCAGATAATACACCAGCTTGAGCATGAAGCCCCCACTGGCTGAACCCAAGCCTATCAATGAGCTTACCAGTTTGATCGCGGAAGTACAGCTATGATCACAAGGCTATTGGGTACTTGGAGGGATCCCAGAGGCAAAATACCACACCAGCAAGCCAGGCAGCAGAAGCATCATGCACTATCACATGCCCAGCAATCGAAGTAGCACGGTTTTGAATGTTACATTTGAAAAAAGAAAAACCCGGAGCCAACACGAGGCTCAAGGGGCTTCCAAAAAACCAAACTGACTAATATCATCAACTTCAACTAATTCGTTCTCATACTCATCACTAGAAACATTACCACAACTTTCATCTTCACTCGATTCAAATCTGTCAAGCTGCAGATCAAAGTAGCTAAGTCATTTGACTGGCGTGCAAGCAAGGACCAGAGTTCTAAAGTGAAAGCACACCCAGCAGCGCACCAACATCATACTTTTGGCGGCCATCCTATCCTGCCTTGCAGTCAGGGGAGACAGGAACACATAACACTGCTACACTACAAGCACCCGTGCTCTCCATCTGCTTGATGATCACTTGAACATCACGCATCAGGATAAGATAATGATAGGGAAAAGCCATAAGTGTCCTCCATGCATTCCCCATGGTCTGCAATGCAAATTGACAGCTCGAGGTGCGGGGCCATGGCACTCTTTGCTATGCATATCATTAAATGTAGCAAAAGATGGGCTCCCCACTCCCACTTCCTTTCACAAACGCCCCCTGGGCACCAGCCAAGCAGGTGAAAGCTGTCACAGTCCTCACCTGCTGCAGCCTCTACAGCACCACCAAGCAATTAACAGTCTAGGTACAACAGCTGACAGCATCTCAGCCATATGTGAAAAGCTATCACATGCTGCCAGCCCTTTGCCCCTGCCCCAGCTGCTTACCAGCAACGGGTATGCACTCATGTCTACAAACACCCCTCGCCTGCGAGACGCCAGCAACGTAGATGTAGTATGTGCAGCCCCCTGGGGCTGCACATACTACAAACCTCTCGCCAGAGACACAGCAGCACATACATTTCTCTCACTTCAAACTGGAACGGCTGCAGCCTCAACACGCTGCCAACCCAATGCTCCTGCCACCGCTGTCAACTGAAACCACCAACTCTTCCCTTCGCCTCCTGTTTTTCCATAACAGTGCTTACTTCCAGACCCCACCTAAGAAGCCTCAAGCCCCCCTGAGCTGGCGAGCAGCACGAGACGGCCAGCTCCTGCTGCAAGCACATGTAGGATTTGGAACCATGGACACACCCCTTGAACCCCTCCCACCTGAACCCCTTCTGTTATCAAACTATTTTCATAAGATGCCATCCAGATCTTCCACTCTTTCCTTCGCCGCCCATGCGGTGCTGTCTCCATCTTTGCCACTTGCTGACTCCGCATTCAGGCCCACTGTCTGCCCATAAGCTGCGAATTCCAGCTGCCTCTTCTGTTGGCATAGGGCAGAACATGTTACCTGGAACAGCTCAATCATGCATCTTCAGAAGCGTGCCACCCCCCAGGAAACTACCCCCGCGCTTCTGCTCTTGCCTCTGCCAACGCCCCTGCTGCCATTTTTGCCACTTGTGGACTGGGCGCCTTCAACCCCACTGTAAGCTCGTATGCAGCAGGGCACGGCTGCCTCTTTGTACTGGCATAGGGCATAAGCTGAGACCTAAAGGACTTCCAGGAGATGCCATCCCAACCTGTGTGCAAGGGGACTCGGGGTTTTGCGGGCAAGGTGTGGTTCTGCCGGGTCGGCCGGTAAGTTACAGGGTTGTGGCCCGCACCAGGGCTGAACAGAACCTCAATCCTGAACCTCTCTGCAACAAAGGAAGAGACACAGGAGCAGAAGCTTTTGAGAGGGTAGTCCATGATGGTCTGATACAGACGCAAACAAGAGTAGCAGACATCAAGGTGAACGATGTCAATAGGTGGATCTTGACCTGCAGAAACGCTCGAAGACTTGCACCGCAAAGCTGTGTGTACCTAACACAGCGTGATCTGAGCATGGCCTCTTGCAAAAAGCAGCTGGTCCACGGCACCAACAATGACTTACTCTAGGTACATAGAGGTGATTATGATATTTCACAGGGATATCACAAAAAAAGGTCACAGGGCCTGAATCGCACAGGATGCGGCTGGACATGATCCCTCGATAAGCAACGGCCCCAGCAGTGCATTCCAGCTGCTTACAGATACACGTAACTCATCTCAACGCTTAAAAGACCAAATCAGCCATCGCTCCTTGGCCCTCTAGTGTGCGTGTGCTACCGGTAGAATTTCCTGCTCATGCAACCCATCCAGGATTTAAGTACATGGACACAATTGCATACAAAGCTAACCCCACCTAACCTTCCAGCGCCACGTGCCCTCAAAGCAGTCTGAACTCTATACCATGTGAAGTGCAGACACTGCTTGTGCCCACATGCCCAGTGCTGTAATCCCTACCTGGATGATCCGCTGGCACCGCCTTGTTCTCATACATCCTGATAACCAAGTGTGTCAGGTAGTCCAGCTCTGGCGTGTCCCTCAGCATATCATAGGCTTCCTCTGACAGTAGACACTTTCTCTGAGGGGCACCCGGTGTAACCGCATGAGCACCAGCCCCACCACCACTCAAACTCCCGCCACCAGCACCACCCCCACCCCCGCCGCTGCTCCCGCTTGCACTACCACCAGCAGCAATGCCAGTCGCTGTGAAAGCCGAAGTAATGCTAGCAGCAGGAGCAGCTGCTGCCGCTGTTGCGCAATCTTTCGTGACTGATCCAGCCCTGGCAAGGGGCGGCAGGTTCACTGCTGACGGTGCAGACACAAGCACCCCTACTGATGCTGCCCCACCTCCAACCGCCTGCCCATCTGACCCAGCACAACCTGACTCGCACACTGCTGCTGCTAACGTCGGAACATCTGCTACAGCTGAAGCTGGTGCCGCATTTGCTGGTGCAACCACCGCCCAAGCACTGCCAACACCACCGCCGCCGCTGCTACTGCTGCCGCCACTCCCCCCACCTACTGCAGCAGCTGCTGCTGCGGCTGCTGCAGCAGCAGATGTTGCCGGGCCGTCTATACCGCTGACACCCCGGGAGAGGCTGTTGCTTCTGCTGCTGGTAGCGCTGGGGCCGGTGTTGCTGCTGCCATTGCCCAGGTGGCTGTAGCGCAGGACGTTGAGGAGGGAGTGCATGTGGCTCTCACTGGTGAAGTAAATCCGGGTACGGACATGCCTGTAATCAGACAGGAACACACATCACTGCCACTCAAACATAGGAGAGACACAGACCAAGCTTGTTCTTAACCACCTTGCACTCAAATGTGTGTAAAACTCCCTAGCCCAAGCGTCTCGTCTAGAGAAGATTCTCATGGCAAAGTGTGCTGCAGCCGCAAATTTACCATCATGAACATGATGGGATTGCAACTGGGTCCCCTGCCATGCCGCCCATCCAGGCCATTTGGCAAGCTAGGTGTCACCTCCGCAAGACTGTTTTGTGAGAGGTGCTGGGGGTGTGCTAGACTGCTAGGGGCCAGCCAAACAATGGCAAGAGCAGAGTAGGGTGCTTAACACTCGCCAGTAGCTGCAGGACAGCTTGTGCATGCGACACATTCATCCACAGCAGCAGTAGCAGGAGTGCAGCAAGGCACAAGGGCCCAGCTGATCCAATCAGCAGGACAACGGCACAGCTGATCCAATCATTGTATGCGGGAAGGCGCCTCAAGACTCTATGGGAAGGGATAGACATGCTAACAGAACCCCTCCTGATTGTTGAGGCTGGCAAGTTCCTCCACTCCAACCTTTCCTTCGCTCCTATCCCACCTCTTAATTCACTCCCCTCCCCTCCCTCCCATAGAGAATGTGCCCGCCTTCTCTCAACAATAGAGTGCTGGGACTGCCTTATTACCGTTGTGTGCTGCAAATGCCTCACCTTTGTACCAAGCCAGAACAGTCACACTGAACACCAGTAAAGAAGGCAAGCAGGGGCATTTCTGGGCCAGCAATAAGTACCGCATGGTTGAGTACAGAAAGAGTACTCCTACCATCTCGCACTGTTGCTCACCTGAGGGGGCTGTTGATGTCCGAGGCATACATGGGGCAGAGCCTGTGTATGAGCTCCGGCTCCTCCGCCCGCAGCTCCTCCGCCTCCGCCTCATCACCACCAGCATGGTACGACCTCAGCAGCATGGCCTCATCTTGCAGGGACTCCCTTTGCACAGATAACATGAAACCAGCCTCAGTCAGCAGCTGCTTTAATTCCCAGCAAACCTGTAGTAATCGTCTAGAGACTAATGGCCCCGTACAATGAGTTCTAAGAGTGGAGGAGTACAATAGAACAACACCTGTTGGTTGATTAGGCCTAAATCGGGGTCCTAACCCTGTTTTAGGCCCACTTAGTTGTCCCATCAGTTCTCAGGTCCTTTAGACATGGCTTACGCCGTTATCAAGCACAAGTACACAAAGTCAGGGCGAGCAATACCGTATGCACTACAGCAGAGCAATCTTTAGTAAAGCAAATGGTAAGGCAACCCTTATTAGCACTGTAGATGACCGAACGTTGCTCTTTGCTACCGTACATGGTACAGAGTTCTGAAGTATCATTACCACCAAGCCTACTTACAGCTGCATTTGAGTGGCCAAACGAAGCCTGTAAGGTAACCTAGTTTCTGCTATCGCATAATGTCATATTCGTATATGCAGCTCAGTCCCTTCCACATATTCCCTTCCACATCATTGGTATCCGACAGTACTGTCCAAACAAGGCACCACCAGCACCTGCTAGTGACACCAAATGCCTCAGCCAAAATCTCCACTACAACCCGTCTCAACTACTCGCTACACATACTTTGCTCCTTAACCGTAAACTGATTTTTAATGAGTATAATTGCAGTATAATTGTGGAAACGTGCACTGTTGGTGGCACTGTATAAAGGCAAAGGAGAGCGCAAAGTGAGAGATAGCTATAGGGGGATAAGCTTGCTAAGTATACCGGGGAAGGTGTATGTCTTGGTCATTTTGGCTAAGATCAGTTCTCATATCGATGCACAACTGCTTGATAACCAGTCTGCTTTTAGGAAGGGGAGGGGCCTCACTGATGCTCTGTTCACCATACGCCAGGTCATCTCTAAGTCTGTAGCATTCGATCAGCCTCTATTCATGGCTTTTGTGGATTTGCGTAAGGCATATGATTCTGTACCGCGAGACACGCTATGGCGCATCCTGCATGTGTACGGGGTACACACAAAGCTGATAGAGTTGCTGATGGACTTGCATACTGGCACACAGGCTGCTGTTAGGATGGGTGGTGTGGTGTCTGAGTGGTTTGATGTGCATGGCGGGGTGCGGCAGGGATGTGTCATTGCTCCCTTGCTGTTCAACATCTACATGGACTTTGTGGTTCGGCAGGCAATGGCTCAGATGCCGGAGGGATGTGGGGTGAAGCTAGCCTATCATGCAGATGGGAAACTTGAGCGTGATGGGTGTGGTAGTGGTGGGTGTGTGGAGCTGTTGTCTGTTCTGCTGTATGCAGATGATATGGTGTTGCTAAGTCCCAGCAGGGAGGAGTTGGTGGTCATGCTGCAGGTGATGGACAAGGTTGCTGCTAGTCTTGGGTTGCGCATCAATGCAAGCAAGACTGAGATCCTGTCCATTGACAAGGATTGGAAGGAGGGGGATGTGCCAGTGCAGCAAGGACCAGAGGTGGTTATCAGTGAGGGTGTGGTAAAAGAGGTGTCACAGTTCAAGTACTTGGGAAGTGTGCTTGTGACTGATGGCAGGTTGGATGTGGAGTTGAATATCAGGAGGGGTAAGGCTGTGGGGAGGTTTAAGCAGTTTGAAAAGATGTGGGGTACCAAGCATCTGTCATTGACTACGAAGGTGAAGTGTTACAAGGCATATGTGTTGCCAATTCTGCTGTTCGGGAGTGAGTGTTGGTCCCTGACCAAAGTGCAATCGCAAAAGCTTGAGCGGGTGCACTCTAGCTGCCTTAGGAGCATCCTGGGGGTCAGGCTGTCAGATCGGCACACCAATGAGCATATCAGGAAATCATGTGGGGTAGCCACCTTGTCAGCATACATCACAGCAAATAGGCTGAGGTGGCTGGGGCATGTGGGCCGCATGGAGGAGGGCAGGTTGCCGCATATTGCGTTGTTCTCTTCATTACATGGTGACATGACGAGGCCAGTGGGTAGGCCTCGCCATACCTGGGAGAAATGCGTGTGTGCAGATCTGAAGGTGCTTGGTCAAGATGAGGGGAGCTGGGAGGCTTCATGTCAGATTAAGAGTGCTTGGAGGAAGAGGTTGTGGGATCTTACGCACCCTTGGGAAAGCCAACGGTTAGTGAGGTGTAGAAGGCGCACTAAGCAAGCTATTGATAAGCATGTGGAGCGCTATGTGGTGCCTTTCAGTGGCTGGGAGGATGGTGGTTCACCAGTACCTAGGTGGTGGGAGCCACCTCCAGCCCCTACTAGGGTGGTGCTTGATCCTGCTGCCTCCCCGCCACCCATGTGTGATGGAAGTGGAGCAGGTTTTGGGTTTTAGTGGTGGTGTTTGTTTCCCCTTGGTGTGCACGCCGTTGCATCTAGCCTCAGCTTGTGTGTGGCAAATCCACCATCGGTTGTGTGGCTTCGTGATTGTGATCAGGAGCCTTGTGTTTGTGGCCTAGGTTTGTTTGGCCATTGGCATTGCTGGTCTTGCGTTTTGATTGATTGATTGATTGATAATTGCAGTTCATACCTTGCCATAGCAGAAGTCTATAGGGTTTAAGGTTTTGATGAATGCTGCATATCCACTGGCAGCACCTGGCCCCTCCAGACCCACCTGCCAATATCATCATTCTCCCCTCCCACTACAGACATGTGCTCCTCCTGTGCCATGGTGTTGAGACTTTCAGTGCGCATGCTCTCCATGAGTGCATTTTATGATATGCCATAGCATACGTTTATAGGGTGTTACTAAATGTCACATCCTTGGCAGCATCTTCCCCGCGAGACCCACCTGCCAATATCATCATTCTCCCCTTCAACTACAGACATGTGCTCCTCCTGTGCCATGGTGTTGAGACTTTCAATGCGCATGCTCTCCAGGTCACTCAGCAGCTTCCCGAGCAGCTCAGCACAGATCTTACTACCAATGGTCAGCTTGCCCACAGGGTCAATCCCGTACCTGTTGCACGAGGGATAAACAGACAGAAAGCGGAACTTAATGGGTGGCATCAAGAGAGAGTTGAATTTCTCAGCAAGTTAGGTGCTACCAATGGCCAGCTTGCCCAGGGAGTCGACCATGCACCAGTTACGGAGGGAAAGAACGACAGGGACAGCAGGGGGAAAAGCCATAGCCTCCAAGCAAATTTGCTTATTGCTACCCAACTCAGCAAACAGATGTTCCCACCATTGATAAGCTTGTTGATACTTCTGATGCCACCAATCGTCAGGTTGCCAATAGACACTGCAGAATCTTGAGGAGTAGGTTCAGGGCATCCGATGCGCATGTTGAGTCAGCAATTGCATACGGCATCTTTCCACTTGCCTGACATCAATATGCACAGGAAGCAGGAACAACTCCATAAAAGCTTCGCCAAAGCCTCCTATATGACATGCTCTGCTTATGGAGAAGGTGACAAAAATCGAGCTGCACTTTTACACTCCAGCTTCTTCCATTCCAAATGTGCAGGAAGATGTTGTTTCTTCCCCTCTATGTGTACCTCTTCCCTGCTACGATTTCCAATCAACATCCCATGCCCACGTACTCATTAGGGATGACGGCATTGGCCAGCACCTTTGCTTCCTGGTACAGCTCCGGCAGCACGGCCAAGTCCAGGTGGGCATTGTGGATGGCATCGTACTTGGCGCTGTCATAGATGTCAGGCACCTTGCTGATGTCAAACCGACCCTTCTTGAAGAAGCTCTTAGCAAGCTTCTGCCACCTGCGTGGTCCCATGACATGGGGGGTGCATTGCAGATAAGAAGGCTTGATACCACACCATTAGGGCAGCTAACCTTGCCACAGGTTAAAAGAATGTTTTTGCGAGTCGCATGCAGCCTATTTTCTCATGGGCAGAAGGCCTCAATAGCCCCTGCCACCTAGGAGGCAGAAAAGCTGTAACGTTCCAAGGGAAACTCACTGCTCTAAGACAAATAAGAGAGGGTATGCAGGGTGGCAGCAATGGTGACATCGCGGAGGCTGCAGCATAAGCTCAAGAAAGCTGCCGATGCAAATGGGCAACTTGATGTGGAAGGAGCTCTGAAGAACTAAAACATAGCACAATGTGAGCATTCTCAAGATGAGATCCACAACCTGCACAGGGCACATTGCTACAGGCTCATGATTGGACAACATCGCCTCTAGGAGCCTGGAATGCTGCACTCACAAGAAAATGGATAGCGCAACGTGAGCGTTTTCAACATGAGACCCATAACGTGCATATCTACATGAGGTACAGCAGTCATGGTTGCCACAAAGCATGGCTTCTGACTGCCCAATATGCTGCACTTTCAGAAGTTAGCGATGCAGCTGCTGCTGACTTGCTCGTGTAGATTAACGGCGCCGGACGCTGGTGGACATATCTGCTGTACAATCCCACGCACCTGTCAAACATGAGCAGAAGGCGCTCCCCACTGCAAGGCCTGTCTGGGTCGAGCTGCCAATCTTTCGGGTCCTGGCTCAGACTGCTGTAGCGCCCCTCAGCACCAGCACTACTGCCAGGGCGCTCCCGCACACACATGTCTCTCAGCTGGAACAGCGAAAGCAGCAGACACAGAACGTGGGCATCAGAATCAGAGTGCCGACCTCGGGGAAGCAAGGAAGCAAAATATGCAAACTAATCTTGTGGTGGTCTACATGCACAGATATGTCCCTCACTTGAACAACAAACAGCAGCAGGAAAGGCAGTTAATGAATTCAGAGTGCCAGTGCCAAAGGGAACAATGCATCAAACATGCATTAGGTCATGTCGTTATGCTTTACGCACCCATATGTCCCTTCACTAGGCCATCAACCAGCTGCAGCGGCACAACAGATGCATTAAGTTTGGCGAAACGAACGCACCACATGTGGTAGTACTGCCTCTTCCTTAAACCTACGCAGCGTTAATGCCCGGCGTCCACTCACTCAGCCATCCATCAAAATCAACATGCAGCAGCACCCAAGACGGAACTACTACGACTGGGACATCCGGCAAGCATTCTAGCGCATGTTATGGTGTGCTGCGTATAGCGATATTCTCATGGCCGACACCCACCTGGTCTACAAGCAGTTTCATGAGGTCATTCAGGCGCTTCAAGTGATGCAAGGGATTGTCAGGCATGCCCGGGATGTCACTGCGGGGCCCTTCACCTGCTGCCGCTGAGATATCCACAGATGCCACTGTAGATATTGTCCCGGTCTGCGACAACCTAGGACACCCGCTGTTCTGGGGGAACCACAAGGAGCTGGAAGCTGTGGTAGTGGCAGACACGAACATTCATGCATTCAGCCCAGCCAGCAGCAGAGAAGCAGTGGGTATGCGCCTCAAGTCATGCTTTTTACATCATTCCCCAAAGAGCAAAGTGGTTTTAGTAAAAACTACAAATGGCTGTGAGCCTCCAAAATCATTTACCATTCAAGCAGACGCCAACAAATCAAGGTCGTGGCTGCACCAAGGCGGCTACGTAGAAACGACCAAACACACCGGGGTCAAACCCCATTTCCCACCTCAACCACTAGAGTATTGAACCCTGGAACCCTGCAGGAACACCGACCTACCTAAACCGCTGCTGCCTGGGGCCACTGTGGCACTGACTCCACCTGCTGCTGCAGCTGCTGCCGCTCCGGCCAAGCTTGTGGTCGACGTTCCTTCTGACTGCCCTTGCTCAGAGGCAGTATCCAGGTAGGACATGTCTGTGACAGAGCTGCAGACACGAGCAAGCAGTAACACATGCACTCTCTAAGTTATAGTCCACCAAGCATAACTTGACTTGGCAGCTAGAATGCATCAAAAGCTAGCTTGTGCAACAATGCTGCTCTAGCGCTTTAAAAGTGATCCCTCCCTGTCAACAAGTGCTAAAACAGAACAGTACTTCAGAAAATCCCATTGGAAGAGAAACTTCGCTTGCGTGGATGCTAGACTAGAGGCTGGGACTGGTTATGCACACCACAGCCTCACTCTGTTGTGCTGCCCTTTGAGAGAACATGGATGTGTTGTCCCCAGACGTTGACTCTTATGAGAATTCAGCTTTACAAGATCAGGTGAGGAAGGAAGCACCAGCTTCCTCAACCAGGCAGGAGATAAACTTAGTTTTCAACTGCTCTCCCTGCATGAATTTCCAAGAATACCATATCCATTGAATAAGACGCTGCTGTGTCAAGCCCTGGCAATGAACTGCCCTTATGGCAAGAGATATGGCATGCCTGAATCCTACTTCAGCCACATTAGCTAGATTGCACAGTGTGCCATGCATACCCGGCCCTGTTTCTTGCAAGGTCAGTCACCGAGCTTCAAAGCTGAGTCAGGAAAGTCAGCAGCCATGCAGCAGCCATAGATATGCTCAGCTAAGATGCCTTTCGTCGCAATCACACCTTGTCGCACTTGCTGTTGCCAGGCTCCGGCCATTAGCACTCCTGCCACCCTCAAACGCAGCTGCTACTGCTGCTGCCGCAACACAGTTAGCAGGCGGCACTGCCCCCATCCCTTCCTCGTCCTGGCTCCCCTCTCCACCAGAGATCATCCCTGCTCCTCCTGCTGCTGCTGTTGCGCATTTGTCCTCCCTCACTCCACCTGTGCTGCTGGAGCGGCTGTGCGGGGCTGGGGTCAAGGGAGGGGACACTAAACTAGGCGTCATGCTCATGGAGGGCGGGATGCTGTGGTACTTCTCATTGGGATCCCAGGTCATGGTTGTGTAGAGGATGTTCTTAGCCCGTTTAATGTCCTCGCTGGCACCCTGCAAGGGGATAAGATTGGACTTTAGTAAAGGCATGAGCGACACTCAGCAAGGACAGTTGCTATCTTACAGCCAGATGTGCCTTCATACCAGAAAGCAGTTCATGCTTATGTGCTTGGCCGCTTCTGGACACGATAAAGAGTGCACAGCCCAGACATTGTTGTGCACACCTTCCTGTGCTGGAAGCTCCTACGAGCAAAGAGCATTGGGAGTGAAATTCCTAGGAGCAAAGGATGTCCAGTCAATCCTGCATTGTCCAAGTCATCAGCCACTAGGCTTTAGAGACCGGCTGCAAGGACATCCCACCTCTGGCACATGAGCCATTGTTCCACACTTTGAAGCCAATGTTCATTAACCGCCTGTCCTGGCTGCCGTTCGTTTGAGACCAACCCCAGCCCCTGCCTGCTACATACCCGCCCCTCCAAGCCTACCCACCTTGCCAAAAGCATCCAGCATGCTGGCATCCTTCTGCACCAGACTGACGAGGATGGGTGTCAGGCTGCTGCCTTCCAAATCAATCAGCCCCTTGGTAAAAGCCGCCGCTGATGACTGCACACGACCTTCATCACTGCTATAGATTTTAAGGTCGTGGCGGTATGTTGAATGTAGGCGGAGCAGACCACCACCAGCAGCCCCGTACCTGCAACCAATATAAAATTAGATGCTGAGTAGGGTGTAGCGTACCTCTTGTGAAAGTACAGGCAAGGTGCTGCTATGGGAGGATAACTTCGTCCACATGAGGTCGGAATCAGTGTGCATGCAGCTTCTAATGCTACTGGCAGTTTCAGCCAGAGACCGAAGACAATGAATTCCCACACCAGCAGCAACATACCTGAGCAACTTCTTCACGTGTTCAAACATGTGTACAGCAGCCCTTACGGCCAAAGCAGCACATGCCCCGCATCACAATCACAACATGCTGCTGCACACAGTCGAAGTGCAGCTGCTGTGTCCTGCAGTGAATTGTTTAATCCCACCAATGCACGCACATCTCAGCCCGTAAAAAGTGGGCTTGCAAAGACCAACCAGGACCGACTATTGCACCAGTGCAAGGTGGGAGGGCGTCACGCCAGACCATAACAACAGCTGATGTGCTGCAGCTCTGTCTGTGCCTTTCCGCAGCAAGGGCTGCCCTATACACATAGTAGCTTGCTACAAACAAAAGCACCAGCCCCAGCCGCACCTTGGGTACATGACCAGACGGAAGATCCGCCCCAAGTCCTCTGCCTGCTGCCGCCCAGCGTGTGTCAGCACCCCACCATACTTCAATATCATAAGCGCCTCCTCCAGCACAGGCTCCTTTTTCTGACCAGATGCAGCACTTCCCTTCTGACTCTCCTTATGCTGCTGCTGGGCTCCATCAGTCCCGTGCGCCGCTGCTGCTGCTGCTGCCTGCGCTGAAGTCTCTGCTGCCAGATCCCCCTTGCTACTGCTGCTATTTTTAGTGTTGTTGTTGTTGTTGTTGCTACCACCAGCAGCTTCTCCTTCTGCTTGCTCAGACCCTGCACTGCTGACAGCATCCACTGCACCCACATCTGCTGCTGCTGCTGCTGCCGGGCTGGCCCATTTCACAGGCTTTAGCTGCACCTTTCTGTTGATGCCGCTGAATTGGCCGCCCTGCTCTAGGACTGTACGCACGATGCGGAACTTCTCGCGCATCTCCTCTCGCTGCTCCAGCTCCTCATCTGTGGCATGGCTGGAAGCGGGCTGCTCCAGTTGCTGCAGCAGAGAGCAGCAGTCAGGGAAAGGGTTAGATAAGTGTTCACCAACATCCCCATGCAGCTCAGCACGAAGGAAAAGCACGTGATGCATCACTACCGCTCTCCAAAACAAAGCTATGCTTGCTAGACCAATCATGACTGTCGGCAATTGTTAGAAGCATGTACACTGCTATATCCACCCCATGAGACTTGAAACTAACCAGTGGGCCAAGATGAGGCAGTTATAAGTCCCCCACACATGACAACAACCAGCTCCTTGAGCCCTGCACAAACCAACCATCCTGCTGAACCCAGCTAGCTCTCTCGTCACCCTTTTTACCCAGTACCTGCTGCTTATCCCTTGCAGATCGAGCTGTCAAGCGCCCCTCCTGCACCCTTGCAGATCGAGATCATCCAGCCTAATTCCCACTCCTGCAGTGATATCCTAGATTCGGCCACAATTTCTCTTTCAGTATCAGTGAGTAAACATCAGAAGCTAAAGCAAAAAGAGCCGCAAGAGCAGTCCTAGACGTTCCAGCCTCCCCTACTTACAGCTAGAAGACTCCTTGTGATGTCCAGCAGCTCCTGGAGCTGGTTTGGGCTCTTCAGCTTGGCCTGCTTGCCCTTGCTGTCCTTGTACTTTTGGAACAGCTGCAGCAGCTCCGGCTGAGTGACCCGCACCTTCATCTTCTGCTTGGGTGTACGATCTGCAAAAGAGGCAGCAAGTGTGACAAGCTAAGCGCAGTTGCTTCACCACCTCTTCCATCTGGGATTGGCAATGGGCAGCAACAGTGTTTCCATCCAAGCAGCAGCTGGGATCGACCTGTATGCACACATTGCTTCTACTCGGGTGTGTGGTGTGAGTGCCTGTTAACAGCCTGTGTGCCCTCCGCACAATCCTTGGCAAACCAGGCAATCCTCTGGTAATAAGACTGACTAAGGAACAGTCCATGTAGTGCAGCCCCATGAGACCTCCATTCAACATACCATAACTTCCACAGATGCAAAAGCTCTGCCCACTACCTACAGCAGTATATGAAGACACAGTATGACTTGCCCCATCCCCAACCGCAGGCTTACCTCCATGCCGTATGACTGCCAGCACACAGCGCAGCTCCTCCTGTGCTTATCAATCCTCTGCAGCTCCCCAGCATCCAACACGCTATGGCATTAAGGCTGTCAAGGGCAATAGGGCCACAAGACACATGCCCCCCACCCCACCTCACTCCAATATTTAGAGACACAGCAAAACTTGCCGACACCCCACTCTTAAACTCACCTCCATGCCGTATGACTGCCAGCACACAGCGCAGCTCCTCCTGTGCAGACAGCTTATCAGTCCTCTGCAGCTCCCCAGCATCCCAGCCACTCACATTGATGAGGCTGGCCAGCTCCTGCTTGCTCAGCTCGGCAGCAGCAGTCAGCTCAGCCAGCGTGCCAAACTCAGGCATGTCCTGTGGAGCATGAAATGCAACTCCCGGTCATAAGCACAAACTAGTCGGATCTGGCAGACTCCCTCGGCCCCGCAGCAGCACTCAGTTCAGCCAGCGTGCCAAACTCAGGCATGCCCTATGGAGAAAGAAATGCAACTGGGGCATCAGTACTAAGTAGTCGGATCTGGAACACTGCCTCGGCCCTGCAGCAGCACTCAGTTCAGCCAGTGTCTCAAACTCAGGCATATCCTATGGAGCCGAACATGCAATCCCCAGGCGGGAGTACGAGCCAGTCAGTATCTAAGACGCCGCCTCCCTGGATCAAACATCCTAACCCAATGGCAATGACTGTCTAGGCAAGGTGGGGTCCTCTGCCTCTGCTCTTTGCCCAAAATCCAGAGGACCCCAATGACAAGCTGTATACTGGGTGAGATAGGCCCAGCTCATACCAGCAACGCAGTACAAAATCATGCCTGCAGGTACGTGAAGAGATGCCTGAACTCACAACAGCAACCTACACCCGAAGTCAGGAACCCTAAACTTTGCATAACACAGCCCATTCGCAATGCATAACATGGGCGTGTGGCAGATATGGTCAGAGCAACTCCCCACCACCACCAACACTATCCACCGCCACAACTGTAACTTGCACCTTGCAACTACCATTCCGTCCTACTCATTCATGCTGCGTTGCAAATCCTAGTCAACCAGCCACCTGCAGGGAACCTTTCTCAAACTGACACTGCCGCCAGCAACCACAGCTCTCCATTATTACTGACGCCTACGCCTAACCCTAGCTCTCTCTTATCATAGGAAGTGCTTCCTATCCCCACTTATGCACTTCTCCATGACGCACCTGCATCGAAGACACCTTGGGCATGTTGCCTGGGCCATGATCGCCTTCGAGTGGCATCTCACCGTCGTGTGATGATTTGAAGGACAAGGCAGGCGCTATACTGGGTGCGATGCTCAGGCGGTGCGGCGCAATAGCTGCCAGTATAATCCTCCGCAAGATGCCTGTTGGGATAAGCAATAGGGGGCAAGTCAGCGGGGCCGTGCACAAGTTCTCTCACTTTTTCCACTAGGCAGTGAACAAAGCAAGGCCACACCTTGAATGTGCCCAACCTTGTTGAAACAGCTGAAATAGGGCTCGGTACTACTAAACCTCGCTAGTCTGGCAGCCTAACGGCCAGCAGTGGCTAAAGGTCGATAGCTGGGCATGGGATGTGCTGCACAGGAGCCCGCACCTATATTGAGACAACGATGCCGTCCCACACCTTTTATCAATCATCCCATGCCCCACCATGCCTAAAACCACACATATGTTCAGCCCACGGTTTCACCTGACTTGAGTGATGGCCTTCTAGTTGGTCAGCTGTAAATAAAAACATAAGTTGTGCAATAGTGGCTCTACAGCTAAATCACGGTTGCGTAGTAGCGACAGTGTTGCAAACTTTACACGAAGGAAAAGCTTCTGTCTGCCTTTGTAACAGGCAGGAGATCAAGTATTGGATTGTCCAACAAAGAAATAGTAGTATACTTAGTAATAGTAAGTAGCTCGCAATCCTAGACATGAGCTAGTACTACTACAGGCCTGAGTGCATATCCAACAGAGCAATTGGTGTCCTAAAACGCCAATTTATCAGGTGCTTGAAAGCTGAGCCACCTTTAGCAGCAAAGCCCCTCATTTCATCCAGAGGGTAATAATACAAAGCAGGCTGGAAGTGCACGCACTTAGCACCCCAGCCTCAAGGCATCAATGACTAATTCATTTGTCAACTACCCCTGACCACTGACACTAACCTGCGGCATCATCATAATACTTATTGCTGCTCTTCACAAAGCTCCAGCCATTGACATCACACACATAGCTCTTCCCCTTCTCGCTCCGCAGCAAGTCAAAGCCGCACACCTTCTGAGCAAAGGCCAGTGTAACCATACGTGCAATCTCCTTCTCTTGAGGAGTCAGCAGCACTGGGAAACGCATCTGCACACAGCAAAACACATCCTCAGTTTCTCCTTGGCTGCTCCACTGGCCTTAACAAAAGGAGCCTCAGGAGTGGCTGGAAGCGGACAGACCATGTGCCTTACCAAGCCCATGGCGCAAGAACATCTATCTCTTGTCACAGGCAACCTGGGCCTGCAGACTTGAGAAGGTTATCTTTGGATCTTGGGAACCCTACTAATGATAGGCGGGTACACGCTATGGTACTAGGCTTTGCAATACATGCATGGCAAAAGGCTCAGCATCAGTAACATCTCCAAGCTGTAGCACAAGGTGCACACAAATGCTCTTAGCAACACATCCCTAAACCCTTATCCCCTGCAGGGGACGGGTTTGCTTTCACACGAATAGGCATAGGTTGATGGAGCCTCTACTGACTTCTTTTCTTGAGCCTTTTGGCCTAGAGTGAGCCATGGACTATCTAGATGCTGTGCGACAGATTTACTTCTATAACATGCAGCAGGTCACCACAAACAATCATCTGCTGATCATAAGACCCACCACCCTCCTTGCCAAATGTACCCAGGCATAGCACTTTGTCATCTACCCTACTCTACACCCCTCCACACCTATCCCCACTAGCAGGAGCCAGGTTTTAGGTTGCGCTTCTGTCATGTGAGCTGTGTAATTCTACTTTGACGACACACCCTCTGTGCCATGCAGCAACAGCGCCCCAAATACACATGCTCAGCTCCTCCTCCCATTCCTCACCTCCTTGCCATCAGTCTGCCGAAGCACTTTTCCATCCATCGCAGGCGGTTCCTTGCCTCAACATTCGTACAGCAGACCCCCACAGTATGCCCTCTACAACTATCCCCACTAGCAGGAACCTTTCAGGCTGCCCTTCTGTCATTTGAGCTGTGTGGTTGTATTTTGAGACACCCCTTCTATGTCATGCAGCAACAGCAAACCAAATACAGCAACAGCAAACCAAATACAGCAACAGCAAACCAAATACAGCAACAGCAAACCAAATACAGCAACAGCAACATACAGCAACAGCAACAGCAAACCAAATACGTTCCCAGCTTTTGCTCCCATTCCTCACCTCCTTCCCATCAGCTGCCCGAAGCACTTTGCCATCCACCACAGGGGATTTCCTTGCCTCAGCATGGGCATACCGTGGACCCACCGTATACACCTTCACATCCGTCCCACCAGTTGCCAGGAACTCCTCATATATGTAACTGCCATCCCTACGCACATTGCCAGGGTGGTGGGGGTCATAGCAGCTGCTCTTGTCATTGACTTTCCGAAACAGACGCTTCACGCCACCACCCTGTGCGCAAGCAAGCAACGAATTACAGTTGAAGACAGACTGTGAAGGCAGATGTTGTGCACAGAGAGAGGTACGGGGTGGTGGTTGCTTCTGCTTTTTGTCTTCTCGTCTTGTCGGGCTCGGTACGTGCTTTGCCAGCCTGTCAAAGTTCCTGCTAGTATTCATCTGCCTTGCACCCCTATGCTTTGTTCATCTTACTTCACCATGCTGTGCTTCACTGCCTTACAGGCCATGGGCAAACACTGCGAGGCCTTGCCGGAGCAACCAGGATGACCATGGAAGAGTCAACCATGCAAAATGTACTTCCACAGACCTCAAAACATATGCTACGCAACAGGCTCTGCAACACAGCCGCCAATTTAAAAGCTGCTGGAGACGTTCAGAAGGCTATTACCGTAACCAGCTTGATGCTGGTGCTGGGATCTGTGCCATCGCTAACTATGATAGCCAGACATGACACCCTACCTGCATATAAGGTGCTTACCATGCTTACCTTAGCTGACGGTGTATTGAGTTTGCTTGTGAGAACTGGCTACGGGCTGGATTTTAAGCTGGAGTGAATGCGATGGCGGTGTCTAGCCGTAAGCGTCAAAAGGCACAGGAGGTGAGCTGTGGGGCTCTTTGCTTGGGGCATTATGGATTACTCGACACAAGATGCTTACCATTGAATGCGGGTAGTATATATGGATGTTGTGGTCCTCTCCACTGGCCGGCTTCTCCACAAAGGGCTTGTCAATGCGCAAACCATTCAGCTCCACATAGTCCTCCTGAATGGGCACAGCACAAAGGAGGCAGCTATTACTGACAAGTGAGTGTATGAGCACTTGTAGCAGACCATCGCTTTTATCATCAGCGCAAAAGGCAGCCCACCTTGCTCCAAGGCATGCCCAGGATCCAGACTCCGGTAAAACCAAGCTAGCTGCCGCGTACTGCAAAGGTATGGTAGAAGGCCCCAGAAAAACATGCAGGCAGCTATCGGCCGCGCAATACAGTGGGAAGTGGCAGCTATCCTTCACTCTACCTTCTTAAGCCAGAGAGATTGAGACACATAGCAGCAATTATTTTGTTTTGAACCCTTACCTCCTCAACAAAACCTTCTGGATCCTCTCCTGGTGCCAAGCCATCTCTGTTCACCACAATGTGCGTGGGCAAGGGGATATTGTTCTCCTCCAGAAGCTCATATACCTTCCGCCGGTCTTGCAGCAGGTCCTGCGCAGGCAAAGCAGCTAGTTCCTGAGGACTTCATTGCAAAGCCTTCATGCAGCAAGCTGCACACGTTTCCAAGCTTCTCTGGCCGAGCTTTGTGCAAGGCCCTCTGCACACTCTGACCCATTGCTCAGTTTCCAGTGTGCACAGGTCCTGCAGAAGTAAAGCAGCTAGTTCCTGACGGTTATGTGCACAGGCTCCTTGCAGCAAGCTGCACACGCTTCTACGGCTGAGCTTTGTGCAGGCCCCCTGCACACTCTGACCATTGCTCACTTTGCAGTATGCACAGATCCTGCACAAGTAAAGCAGCTAGTTCCTGACGATTATGTGCACAGGATCCCTGCGGCAGGCTGCACAAGGACCTATAGCTGCACTTCGCGCAAAGTCTGCTGCAGTCTGACTTGTTGCCAAGTTTGCAGTCCTGCAGCAGGTCCTTCTTCCCTCCCTCCCACAGCCAAACCACAGCCAAAGAGGCTAGTTCATGAGGAGCCTCAGTGGACATGCTCAAAGCAGCAAGCTGCAGATGTTTCCACAGCTAAAACGCGTGCAATGTCTGCTGCCACCCTTGCTCACTGCCAAGCTTGCAGTCCTGCAGAAGGACCTGCACAAGTCAAGACGCTGGTTCCTGAGGACTTCAATGGACAGGGCTCCATGCAGCAAGCTGCACCGTTTCCAGGGCTGAGCTTATTGCAAGGTTCCTGCACACCCTTACCCTTGCTATGCTTGCAACCTGCATTACTTCAGGTCCAATAACCTCATTGGTTATAGGCAACTTGGACACGTATTTGCACTACCAGTGAAGCCCTGCTGCCTTTGTGCAAGTCTCAAGCCTCCTTACCTGTTTGTTCAAATCATTGACCAGGAAAGGTCCCCTTAGCTCCGCGTATGCCTGTGCCTTCCCCAAAGGAAATCCATCACTGTACCAGCTGAGCAGCACATCAGCCACTGGCCAGTCCTCAACAGGCGCACTCAGGATCATCTGCAGTAAAGACATCCAAGTACTTCCCGATGTCAACCAAGCGCATACTAACATTATAACAAAGCAGCAAGCCTACAGAAGTATAAGCCCTTATCATGACTTTGAACTGTAGTGATGCATGCTTGCCAGCAGGGGTCCTAATATGTGTAAAAGTTTATCCTTGGCATACCAGGTATCAGAGAGCCTTGCAGCTTTTCAACACAAAGCCTTGACACTCCAGGCTATCTTTTGAGAATACACATGCTCCCATGCCGGCATCATAGCAAACCCTGGCTTTGTTCCAGCAGCCCATTACAAATAGAGACATGAAGTCTGCATTGTCCCATAGGGTGGGTTCTATGGCATGTACATGAAAGTCCACGCATTCTGGTGCATGGCAGCTACCTACCTCATCCCCAAAGTAGATCATCTCAAACTCCCCATAAGTCATGAGGCGGTTGACAATCTCCCTCATGGGCTTGCTGCGTGCCTTCTTGTCCATGGCACAGATGCCGATGCGGACCTGGACACAACAGACAAAAGGATCCCCTTGCCATTTTCTTTGCCTTGCATATCATGCCTGATAAGAAACGGCAAAAAGCATCACATATGTACTTTACACGATGCTGCAAAGGGCTGGCATGCGCACAACCAACAAACCGCTCTGATGCTGACACATAGTTGCTTCTGCTGGACTAGTGGTTGCTTCATAAGCTCGATGATGGCATCAGTGGCTCATGGTTTGTATGGCTGCAGCTGGCTTCAACCCATGCAGCAGCAGTACATCTGCTGCTTCAGCTTCACCCACAACAGAACATGGTGCTGCAACCAGATTGTACCTTAGGGGCTTCTGAACTGGTTGATAGTGCCCCAATCGACTTCCTGGACAGGTTGGCACTCATCCTAGCGAGCGATGGGATAGGGTGCGCGGCTAAGGGCCCTGCTGAGTCCTTCTCTGCCAGACTGCTCTCATCTATCTTAACCTTCTTCTCGGTTTTATTGAGCACATGTTGCATAATCTTCTTCATTCGCTGCACCTTTGCCAGATATGGCCCTTGTGGTTATGCTGCTCCGTCCACAAAGTCGCTGAAGAAGATTGAGGGCTAAGTCCTGCACAGCATAAGATTCCCTTTGGTCAGCTTCTGCACCTGAGGGTGGCGTGTTGCAGGCACGGCCTGTGTCTACATGCAGACATGATCGGAGCCACTACTTCGTCATAGGAGCACCAAAATCGACCATGTCATCATTAGGTTCCGCACAAAGGCTAGATTCCCTACTGCGGTGCCCCGGGGCTTGAAAGGCCGGATGTACTGACCCGAATGTGTACCAGCTCGGCTACCTTGAGCACATCTGCAGATCCCATATAACGAGAGAAATGCGCACATGCAAGCCTGGACTGATCCCCTGCCTTCCAACCAGCAGTCAAGCTGAAACCCTGGGACCCTATGATGCGCTACACCCCCTATAATGGGGCAAGCTACAATAGCGGACTACTCAGCACTGCCCACTCCATGCTGCCACGACGAGCTTTCCAGCCGTTTCTGTGCTGCTGCGTGTTGAAGCGCTGCCCTTTGTTCCTTGGGTGACATTGGTAAGTCACTCAGTGACCCCACGAAGAACGGCCCTTCTGATCGAAGGTGGGGCCGGATTATTTAACAGACACAGTATCATGAACATGTATCGGACAGGGTTCACTGTGCTGTTTTCGTAACGTAAAATTACACGTATCGCTCAGACGGCATGGCGATCTTCCTGCGGTGGTTGGTTGATTATTGATGGCAGTGCATGTTCCCGCAGGCCTACTCTATGTCTTGCAAGCAGCCAGTGCAAGCAGCCATTACTCGTAAGTGCATGTGCACCAAAGCGTTGATTTGTAATGACTACGAGCAGGGCACCATGTCATATGTGTACAGTTCCTCAGGTGGACTGCACGGAGATGGCAATGGGTTAGCAGGCTCGGAAGGATGGAGATGATCATTGTGCTGCTGCGGGCCTCCAGCAGCGGCCTGCCTGCGCCATATTGCGGGCGGTTGTATGGCAGTTGTGTCAGGCTGGCAGCTGCAGTTGTGTATGCTGGCAGAAGAGAGGTGAATTTGGTGGGCTTATGCTGGATTGCTGAAAAGGGTTAGATAGTAGTACTCAGTATTTGCAGCAATGGTGTGTCTCCGGCAAGACTGTCTCAGCATCTATCCTCATCACGTCAGCAAGGGGCCATTGTTTCCCTTTTCATTCGGTCTAAATGATGGGCCAATCGGTAATCTGGTTGAAAGTCTGCTCTATGATGTTTGCCACTGGCAGATAGTTGCATGCCAGTAGCCATTAGCCAGAACCCTTGGGAACAACCGCCGGATGCTTCAAGTGGCTGATGACAACAAACTACAGGTTTGTGCAGCGTAAAGTCACTCACTACCCAGCACAAGTACAGGCACAACCTGCTCTGTCTGTTGCCATTGACCACACCAGCCCCCCCCCCCCCCACCAAACAGACAAAAACACTTGTAAGATGTGGCAACCGCAAGAGGGGTGCTAGGTAGAACACTAGCATAGTGTGCTAACATACAAACATGGCAACAGAGCAGGGCGCTCCTTACCTGGCCCAACCATTAGAAATCAACACACGATAGGTATTCCCTGTGTGCAAGGCAATTTTAGTGACAACCTCCAACTGATGCTTTCCACATCGACCTCCTGGCCAGCAGCTTTCATGAACCGTATGTACATAGCAGCGCCATTTGCAGATCAACAAGGACCTTGCTCAAGCAAACAAAATACAAAAACGCAGCCCTTATCACTCAAGTCCAATAGTCAAGTTAAGATTCCAGCTTAGCAACTGTAAGAGTAACATCAGGTCAGGCATTGAAGCGGTCGTCAAAGGTATCAAGATGTCCACAAAAAGAGTACCAGCACCCACCAGATAAACCCCTTTTCCATAACACAATCAATTATCTTATCCCATGCCCAACCCTGATTGCATATGAGACTCTTAACAGCTACGGCTACTTCGAATTTCCACATCTAGTATATATGGCCCTACCATGCACTTGTCCAGCCATTGCAGAAGGCCAGAGAGATATCCAGTGGGAGTGCTCCCCCAATTGCACCAAATGGATTGAAAAGCAATCGGATTGAAAAGCAATCAAAGGCATGCAGGCCTTGTATGTACTATGTAGGGTCACCCCCTGCAGGCCGGCATGCATACCAGCAGGACACATCCCCAACGTGAATTTGGCATATAATCAGCCACAAACATGCCGGCACCACATTGTTTTAGCGTGTATCTATCTAGGCATATACTCTGCCACAGCCATGCCCGGCAAGACATTGATTCACGACAGAGTTGGCATACATTCAGCCGCAGCTACCCGCCCTTGCAGCTCCTGACTGAGTTAGTTGCCATGAGACATATGACAGGTTAGCTACACGTAGCCTACTGAACTGCTGCAGCTGCTGCGGTTCTGCCCTCTAGCACTTCAGACACTCTGAGCTGTGCCCCGACCGGCTGCTAACTAAGTAACACACCACACACCTTGATCCTTCGATTCAACACTTTTTACGTGCCTGTGGGACAGCTTCAATTCATGAGAACCTCCTGCTGTACCCAAATCTTGGTGGTAATGGAGCCTGTTGTTTCATCCCCCCTTCTTATCAAGTCAACAACAGACGGAGCTTCTGCTGTGTCCAAACCAGCCAGGTTGGCAGTACTGATTGGTAGGATGGGGCCTCCCCCTAAACCCCACGCACAAAAATCGTAGACACTACAACCAGATGTAATGGAACCCTGAAGATGCTCCGTTAACAAGGGTTTTACTACCTCTGCTACAACCCTACTGGAGCTGTACTGCTGTACTTCCTGTGAGGTGTCAGCTGCCTCTGTGCAGACCAGATCAGCAGTGGTGGAGTCTCCCAACGAAGCCCAAGTATCGAAAGGTAAAGGCAGGACGCCCCCACTCGTGCTTAGCAGAACCTACTTTGCAGGGCTAAAGCACAGTGGACACACACTCAGTCAATGGCGCTTTTGCCTCTCAACGGGAACTGGCATATCTCTTCAGGAGCTCCAAGCTCCAAGCTTGAGGATAAGAGGTGGAGGTTGAAGTGTAGAAAATCAATTTTTGACTGTAGGAGATGGATCATAGCAGTGCAAAGCTGGCCCTGCCTTGAGGACCGAGCTGGTTGTCTCCGGAGGTCAACGCCAGTCCTTCCAATGGATCTCCTTCTCCCGGCTGGCTAGGCAGGACTTGGGATTGGTGATTCTACTGCTGCTGGAGGTGATTGTACTGCTACTGGAGCTGATTGTACTGCTACTGGAGGTGATTGTACTGCTACTGGAGGTGATTGTACTGCTACTGGAGGTGATTGTACTGCTACTGGAGGTTTTGGAGCTGGTGGCACAGGTGCTGGTGGTTTAGGCATGGAAGGCCTGAGAGGAGGTGGAGGAGGAGGGCGGGGAGAGGGGCGGGGAGCCCCAACGCTCGGTGGAGAAGGTCTCGGACTGCTTGCGCTGGTAGCAACGGTAGTGTTTTGCGGCCGAGTAGTATTAGTAGCTGCTGCTGCTGTTTGCAATGAGCTGCCCCCGCCACTTCCAGCTGCTGCTACCGCTGCTGGTGCTGTCGTCGTAGCGTTGGTTGTGGTGACAGAAGTTTGTGTGGAGTTTTTGTCGCCGGGACGCCAGCAAGTGCGGCAGGCACCTGGGGATGCTACTGCATCTATCTTTGGTGGAGGGGGTGGAGGGGGTGGTGGGTGGGGGAGGGTTGCGGGTGGAGATGGGGGAGGGAGGAGAATGGTGGTAGCTGGGATGGGGGGCTGGATTTGGCGGACTGGCAGGAGTTGGATGCGGCTGTTGTATAGCATGCTGAGGGGGCCAAGGAGGAGGCGGGGCGTTTCAGCCTGGAGTAGAGCAGAAGAAGAAGCACATCCTTTTCAAAACATGCGCTCACATTATAAAAATATCTCCAGCATTTGGCAAACGGCAGCAGGTCATGTAGTTAAGTACCCTGCCTGCAGCGGCAAGCACAAGCAGCAAGCACATTTTGCATTGGCAAGCGGTCATTGGGTCTTCTTCGTACACTCAGGATGGCATACAGGTTGGGTGCTGGGATATTACACTTTGAGAAAGGCTATTTCCTTCTGCAGACAGAACTGGTGCAACACCTGTCAAGCGTCACACAGCAGGTAACTAGTGTCCTGGCCGTTCAGTTCATTATTATATCATTCGGTGCGGTCTGGTGGGTACTGTAGTATCCTTTGTTACATGACATGTTCAGCGCAAATCTCATGCATGAAGAAGTTCATGAGTACCTAATGAAGGACTAGAACGTAACACTGACTCCTGTAACAGCATCATCAGTGGCATTATAATGACCCTGCATCATGAGAGGGTGAAACACGATGCCCTTCTAAGAAGCAGCTAGCCAGGGCTGCCCTAGTTTAGTGCTAGGGTTTAGTGTTTACGGTGTTCCATGGTTCCATAGTTCTGCATAGTTCTGCATAGTTCTGGCAGAACTATGGAACTATGGAACCCTTAACCCTAGCACTAAGCTAGAGCTAGCCCTAAACCACAAGAGCTTTGGTGGCCTGGTCTCTAAAACATACCTCAAATACTGCTGTCCTGTTCTTCTGCTCCTCCTGTGTAAATGGGCCTTGCACTTCCACAAGGTGAACAACCTCGATTGCTTGCAACAACCCAATGTTGCCGCCGCTGCTGCTGCTGCTGCTGCTGCCAGTGGCCTCTTTCAGACCCCTGCTGGGGGCGCCCTTCTCTCCTCCCATCAAATCAATAAGAACTGATGTGATCACACTGGGCCTGACGATGCTGTCCTCCGATACAATCATCTCCATCTTCCCTTGCTGCTGCTGTTGCTGCTGTTGTTTGCTGCTTTTGCCCAAAAGTCGACCACCCTGCTGCCCCTCCTCCAGGTTGGTCACTGCTTTTAGCCCGCTCGTTTGCCTTAAACCCCGCTGAGTCTGCCCTGCTAACGGAGCAGCAACAACTGCTGCAGACTCTGTTGCAAGGATACTACTGCTACTAGGTCTCCTGCCAAGCGGGGAACCTATAGCTGTACTGGACAGCCCCATAAGAGCAAGTAGGTTTGATGTAATCTCACTAGGAACTATTCTCCTCCAGCTGCTTTGTGAAGCAGTCTTCACAGCCTCGGATGATTGTGGCTGCTTTGCAGAGTGCCCTTGCTGCTGCTGCTGCTGCTGTGGTTGCTGCTGCTGCTGCCCTTGCTGCTGCTGCTGTTGCTGCTTTGCGGAGTGCCCCTGCTGCTGCTGCTGCTGATGGGGTATTATCTGTTCCTGCTTCAATAGTTGTACTGTCCTGGGCTCCAGAGGCCGGAGCAACTCCCTTGGCTGTGGGGCATCTGCACGCGGCACCTGCAAGTCTTGCTGCTTCTTCTGTCGTAAGGAAGCTAAAGGTTCTGTTACCTGCTGCTGCTGCTGATGTGATTGTTGTTGTTGCAATGAGGATGTAGCTGCTGTGGCCTGCTGCTGCTGCTGCGGTTGCTGCAATGAGGCCGTAGCTGACATGACCACCTGCTGCTGCTGTTGCTGCTGGAGCCCGGGGAACTTCTTTGCCAAGCGGCCTAGAACCTTCTGCTTTAACCCTCTGCTTGTGTTTGCAGTCTTAGTTACAAGCTCCGCAGTTTCGGAAGTGACAGTGACACCTCGACGGCTGGGTCGGCTGGCTCCTTGACCCGGTTTGTTGGCAGTTCTGCCTGTTTGACTGGATCTTTGATTCCGTTGACCAGTGGTTTGACCAGCTGGGCTTTCCACTGCTCTGTCAACTCCCAACATGTTGAGGAAGTAGGTTGTCATGAGGCTATGGGATATTTGTGGAGCTCCAGGCATTACTCCTACCTGCTCATGCTGCTCCTCTGTCACCTCCTGCTGCTGCTGCTGCTTTTCTTCCTGCTGCTGCTGGTGCATTCCTGGCACTGTTCCATGCTGGGCCTTTGAATGCAGCTGCACTGTAACGTTACCTCTTATCGTCTCCGAAGGCTTTTCATTCAGCACTTGCTGCTGCTGTGGCTTTGTGATCGGCCGATGAGGTCTTGCTTTTGAGTTCTCAGCTAGGCTACTTGCAGGATTTATGAGCTGCAGTAGATGCCGGGTGGGTTTAGAGTCTGAGAGTGCCAGGGTGTAGTTGATGGTTGCACTGTCATAATCAACGGGATGCCCGTTGCAGTACAAGTAGCTGACGTGTACTGCCTCTGGCGGCAAGTTGGCTGCTGATGCAAAGGACGCTTGTACTGCTTGCTTGTATGCCTGCTGAGCCTGCATTCACCATTTAAAATGACAAATGGTATAATTTAAGATTAATAAATAATATGATGACTCAAAGATAACTCAGCATGAAAAAACTTTAACAAACAGAACGACTTCTGTGTAAAGCAAGAAACTGTTCCCCCTCACTGTTCTTTGTGGCAGCTTCACTTGCGGGGCCTATGGGTCAATTTGCTAGGGCATACCAGGAAATTTGATAATAATAGTGCAAGGTAACGTCCCAAACATTTCCTTCTACTCCACCAGCTCCTACGTCACTGGTGGCCTTCAAAAGTGGTCCCACACATACTGGTGGGAATCACAGATTCATAAGTAGAAAGAGGGCCTCTATGCAGCTGCCCTGTTTCTGCTCTGTGCAGATACACATCCTCCCATAATTACCGACTATGTGCAATGCGTTGACCCCAGAGCATACAATACATTGACCATGTAATGGTTACATTACGTGCTGAGCCGAGCATATTGTGCCCTAGGCCCCGCATCTCAAGGCCGTGGGAGAAGAGGAGAGGGGAAGGCAGTTGAGGCGAGGGGGATATCAGACTGGAGTATCATGGCACCTTTAGAGAAACAAACCAGTATGCAACGACTTTGAGGGAACACAGCTGGTCAGTATTGGCCGAGTCCCGTCATATGTTTGCTGTAATCACTCTTGCTGTCAAGTTGTCACAAAACCAGCGACCCTAGACCCAAATGTGTACCTAATCCTCAGCTCGTCACTTCTCACCTGATCAGTCCCCAAGACGTCCTGACAACCCCAAGACACTGCTCCTGCTGCCGGCCCTGCTTTTGCGCCCCCACTGTACCACAGGCTATTAACAGTAGGCCCTGTGGCAGCTGCATCCTTGTTCAGTAACTTTGGCAGCAGCATCCCCACTGTGAATCCTCCGGCAAGCAGCAACAGCCCTAAGACTATCACAGACATCCACCACCGGCACCGGCACACCCCCTTGGGGCCACTAGTGACACCTTGCGGCTGACCAGCTTCTGACCCTTCCGCAGGCTTTTTCCGCTTCTTTCCCAGAAATCTACCACCGCCCTTTTGACTCACTACAGCCGTCACTTGGGCTGTACCAGCTACACCCCGCTGGCCGGGCGCTACTGCCGAAGCCAATGCTGCTGCTACTGCTGTCTCTGGTGGCTTCCCCTTGGCTACTGGGTCGGAATGCTTCCCGGACCAGACTATCTCCCGATCAACTTCAGCACACATTTTAGTAGGTGTGTGGAAACCTGGGAAATCAGGGTCACCGCTACCCGTCTGCTCCCGCCTTGTCTGTGACAAACGCACCGGTGGTGGTAGGGGCTGGGGCCCCCGCCGCAGCTCCTGCTGCTGATGATTAGATGGCGCTGACGATGCAGCTGCCTTGTGCAGGTACCGATCGCGTTTGCCTATAAATGGCGACGGAGCTCGGCCCCAGGAGTTGAGCTTTGACGCACCGCCTCCGCTTTGGTTTCCTTTTGGGCTCCCAGCGAACAATGGGCCCAAGCTAAGCCGCCGTGCCGGACCGTTCTGCATTAGGGGCGGCGGCGGAAGCGCCCATTGCTTCGGTGATATCGGCTGCGGGTTGGTACTATGCGACTTCCTCTGCGGTGTACCACTCCCCCCCTCACTTTGCGAAGAATTCGGTGTGATAACGCTCGCGTTGAGCCACACCTGCCCTAACACCACAGGTGGTGTGGTCTGCTGCCCATCGGCGCCATCACGGGAAGCTCCACCGCAGCTGCCTGCTGCACTGCCGGCGGCAGCTCTGGGAACACCGGCAGCAGCAGCCGTGTTCCCTGCCCCCCACTCTCCACTGCTCCCAAGCGTCCTTGACGTTCTGCTGTTCAATTTGATACTAAGTGACGGCTGCGCACCAGGCGTTGACGGCTCCGAGGGAATATCTTCCAAGAATGCAGTGCTGGATCCAGCACCGGAACCGGCGGCACCAGCCCTAGGGGAAACAGCTGGGCTTGACCCGGTCCTGCTGCGCTTTGTGAATAATGCTGTCGGGCCAACGCTGCCGCTGCTGCTGTTAGCCTCACCGCCACTTGCATCTGCTCCGGAACCCAATGCCTTGGAACGCAGCCGCTCTTGGGATTTGATACTCCCAACGCTAGCAGGAGCACGAGGGGAGCTAGTTGCTGCAACATGTAAGCTTTGCAGCGTGTTCTGCATGAAAGACAAGAAACCACCAGCTGCTTTTGGTGATTTAGGTGTTCTGCTATCAGTTGGGCTCATAGGCTGGGAGTCCACTCGTTTCGGCGATGTCTGCTTTGACTTGCTAGTGCTGCTGGTACTCACACTGCTGTTCTTACCGCCAAGCGCTTTCCGCACACTGAAAACCGAACCAGCACGAGGCGATCCGCCCTTTGCCGCTGCTGCTGCTGCTGCTGTTGATGTTGGGGAACTGGGTCCGCTGCTGTTGTTGCTGCCGCCGTTGTTGTTGCCAAGACTCGCCCCTTGCCGAGGCTTGCTCCGGCTCACATTTATCTGCCGCAGCTTAGACTGGACCACTTGGTGCATGGCATCCTCTGGTTCAAGCCGTACCGCTGCTGCCATGCCGGCAATGTTCACGGCAGTGTGACCGCTGCTTTGGCTAGGGTGGTTCCCATCCCCCACTTTACTGCTGCTGCTGTTGCCGCTAGCCCCTCCCCGGACTTGCCTGGGAGGGCTCGCCCCAACAGCAGCATCGGGAGCGGGTACTGCTCGACCAACAATTGGGTTAAGCCCGTGGTGCTGCTGCGCCTTCTCGCTGTAGTCTCTCACTATGGCTGCCACTTTTGGGCCTAAGTAGTGCCTAGAAGGTGACTCACTACGTGATGAGGTTGCTGAGCTACTAGGCTTGGGTGAGCTCAGTATAGCAGCAGCAGCCTCTAGGGTGGAAGCTGCCGGGTAGTTAGTAGAGGGATCAGTAGGTTGCGGAAAGGACCTGCTGTTCAGAGGGGAAGTAGACCTTGGGGAGGCTGCTTTCTGTGCTGTGATAGCTTTTGCTTCTGCTGCTGCTGCTTTCGCTGCGACAGCTCTGGCAGCTGCTACTGCTGCTGCAGCCTGCGCTGATACTACTGCTGCTGCTGATACTGCCTGTGCATCCAACATGCGCATGGAATGCAGGCCAGCCGTTGGTGACCTGGGTGACCCAGGCACTGCCACTGTCACTCCGCGGGGTGACGCTGGTGCCGATAGCAATGGTGACGTAATTGATGCTGGTGGTGATGGCGGTATTCTGCTGCTCCTGGTCATGTGACCGCTGCTGTTCAACTCGTCAGAATCACTCATAAAGTCAGTAGATCTAGTGATGGCACCAGTTAATCCCAGCGAAGGTCGAAGAGTGGATGAAGGGCTCTTTCCTACAGTCACCCTCCCGGAGCCATCCAGTCTATAAGTCCCAATCCCTGATTTTCTAGGCAGGGGCCCCGTGGCCGTCAATGATAAGTGGCTATTGATAGTGCCATCCATCACCGGACTCACTGGGGTTACTCCTGGGTGTGGCAGGAGTGACTCTGCTGCTCCTGGTGCCCTTGGGGAGGTTGGGGTGTATCTTGGGGAAGCTGGTACATTGCTTCTTGGGGACCCCACATGATTGCTGCGTGAAGTGGAACTCAGCGCACCAAACCTGCTTGTGCCCCAGGTCCCGCCATCCTCGTCTGGAAAAAGCAATTAACATAGAAACAAACAAAAAAGGAAGAGAGGGCGCTAGGTTGAACCGAGCAAAGACACGATTGGATGGATCCAAAGAGAATATCTTCCAGACCCGTACCAGCCAGAATTGGCACCCAGAACATGTATCCAGGCTTAATGTCTAAGAAGCCTGCTACGTCTGCTGCTGGGGGGAGTACTGTTTATAGGAGCTGTGGTTGCTTGCAGTGTTCCTGCCCAAACCACCCGCTATAGAGCCATGCATGTCATCATGCATCAGGGTTCAGTAGTGACTCGGCTTCTAAACCCTAAGTAGGGTTTAATCGGGACAAGATGACCCTCCTCGACACACCTATGCAATTTGGACCTCAATAGGATAGGTTTAGGCTCTATACCCCTGCTCCAAAGTACCCCCCTTAATTAAGTATGTGTCACCCAAAAGCAGCTAGTCCACATTGTTGCACTACTGTTTAGGATGCTAGCTTTCATCTAGGATGGCCTACCTATGGTTGCAGTGAACCATTGCTGCTTCGGCACGAGCCTAGACACAGTCGCACTTGACATCAATCTGTGTTGCTCTGCACCTGCTGCTGATGGAGAGGCTGGTGCTGCTGCTACCGACACTCTCCGAGGTGCCAATGCTGATGCTGCTGCTACATTCGGCGCCACTGCTGTTCCGCTGAGCGCTGACGAGGATGACCCGGCGGGAGCGGATTGCCCACGGGGGCTGCTGCTAGAGACCTTAGCGGGACTGCGACTGGATGTGGCGGCAATTTGCTGCTGCTGCTGCTGCTCTTGTGCTGCTTCATGGGGCGTGCTGGAGGACCTGCTCCTTCCCCTCTGCGCTGGGGCCAGGGCGACGGTCGGGGCAGCTGCGTCGCCAACTTCCTGCTGCGCAGAGGACGTCCGGCTGCTCGCAGCGGAGCGTGAAGAGCCATGTCGCCCAGAGGGGGCGGTTGGGGGCCTGTAGTAGGAGCAGAAGAGACAATATACCGTTGCAGACAGATGCTTGATGATGTGCACATGACCATAGTAGTACAAAACACGGAGATGTCTCATTGCTATGGTTGACCTGCTGAGAGGGTGTCTGTATACCTTTGGACTGAAGCTATGCGCCAGTGAAAGGCACAAGCTTGCAATCATGGCATTATCGCGCATTTACCGATACAACTATCGCGCATTTACCAAGATGTCCCTTTTGCTTATTTGTATGTGAAAAAGGGGAGATGATGTGAACTGGCCTGCTCCTTATGTTCCTGGGGCGAAGGCAATGCTCCCTCGCAGACCCAAAGCCATGCTATCCGTTGTCCCATTCGTTGCGCAAGCAATGTTATATGCGCTTTGCTACTCACATATGTGGTCCTTCTCGTCAACTCTGGGCTAGAGACCATCAGTGTATGTTAGAGTCCTGAAAGAGGAGCATGCAGGTTTTCGCGCAGGCCAAACATATGACGTGCATTGCTCCACGTAAGCGCCACATATAGTCCATACTCACTAAAGAAGTCAGATACTGACGAAATGTCCCCACGCAGACTCCATACCGTCACTGCACGCACCCGCCTTTAGTTTGCGTTTCGGCAGTAGTCGCAGTCAAACGGGGTGGTTCAGTTTTCGCCCCGGTTCGACGGGAGCGTTGAGCATTTAAATGCCACGTAACCACGACATAGTATGTATATCGGTGTTTCAACGGTGAATAAGTAGTCGCCAATGCGAGCGTAACAGTGCACTCCTAGAAAGGGACATCAACTGAGGAGCCACTCCTGCTGAGCTGGCTGCCCGCGCTGATTCCTGCAGACCATTCCCTCCCGGCGAGAGTATACGAATAGTACTATTCGTGCAAGCCATGAGATGGGTACGGTCAAAGCCCCAAGCAAAGTAGTGGCCACTTCGAAGCATGGATAAGATTGCGCACTGGAGCTATACAGATAGACAGCCATGGCACCGCTATCTCCATTGCATTCTCATAGTTCTCATATGGAAGCAAATCCGTCCTAGCTGCTTTCTCAGAGACCCTGTTTTGTCGCTGCATACTGATTGGCCAGCATTTAGACCACCCCAGAGCGCCCTGCAACCTCTCACTGTAATGGACGTCACAAAAGGGCCACCAGAGGTCTGACGCCTAGCAACACTGACTCCTAGAAGTCCTGGCTAATCTTTGACCAGTTTCCTCTCATGATACCTCAAAAGGGGCCACATTTTACACACAAAGGGGGCCACATTTTCCATCCTTGGCCAAGGCTGCTCGCTACCAACTGCATTTTGCACCACTGGTGCAGGTTTGCACTAGTTCACATATGGATATGAGTAGCTCCAACAACTCTTGTCCATTGTCTTAATCCCATCAATACTCATCCCTCATGAGTATTGCGGGGCCTATGGCACTTATTGCTATGGCATATCATGAAATGTAATAACAATACTCATCCCTCATGAAATCACCAATGGCAAACACCATGAGCTGGACGAATGCAATAGGTCATTGCCCAAATATGTAATCCATGCTTGGACTATCAAATAAAAGCATTGCAGAACATTTATGCCGGGGAAATGGGCACGAGAGATTTTGTAGAATACTGAAGCTAAATTGAAGCTTCCCATGCCAATAAGACGTACATTCAATGACCTGGAGCCACAATGATGCCTCAATAACACTCTTGCCAGCAATAGCATACATCCCAGAAAACATGTGAGCATGCAGCATTGCAGCCACACTCTCTACCTACGTAATATGCCTCTCAAAGGCCCAATAAATCAGATGAAGGCTGATTAGATGCTGCACGGCCCAGAAGGCTCTTTAGTGGTCTCTCTTGACAAGGCATGATGACAGAATCAAACCAGAGAATACAGGGGTCAATGGGTCATTGTCAAGTCACGACTCTGCTGCATCACATGGTCAGCAGATTGCTGGCTTTTAGAATTCACTTTCCAACCCTTTAGTCACATGATGCACTCTGGGATACCAATTGCACCACCTGCTTACCAGACAGCACACATGTATGCAAGATATTTAATATAATCCCTTTCAAGTCATTAGGTGCTAACAGAATTTGACTCTACCCTACCCAACCTCCTGCACGCTACCACACCCAGGAAACGAAATAAATCCTTGTCTACAATCGCCAACAACGCCACCGCCAAAATGTGTGGAGCACAGGACTCCAAGCAGTCATCCCTTCATCAATGAGCGCTGGGTTTTAAACCCTGCATCGCCGTAATTAATAGTCTCCAGCAACAGCGGCCACATGTTGCCCCTTACTGCCCCCAACATAACATAACAACATAACAAACATTTAAGGTGTGGCAACCGCAAAGGGCTGCTAGGTCGAACCGACCAAACACATCATCAGATGGATCCAAAACACAATGGGTTCCATACCACCAAGTAAATGGATACCAGCCAGGTATTCACTCATTTCAACAACCCCCCCCAGGCCATTCACGGGTTTGTAAAGGCCAAGGGCTGAGCCATGCCATGTCATTCCAACAGATAACTACTAACATTGTGCCGATCACATTGTCAGTAGCAAGTGGACGACGCTGGGAGTGAGGGACACTGAGCTAACACTCCGAACCCATCCAAAACCACACAATGCACTAAAGTAGGTGTCACTACATACCTCTGACTATTTGCTGTCTACTTTCCACCCTTGCATGTACCCAACACCCCGATGCGCCCATATATGTGCCGCAATTGCTACCACTTCTGTGCTCAAGTCCCCTCCACACGTGGTTGCAGCCATGTGATGATAACCTCATTTTCGAGGCAATACATGTTATGATGTTCACAGCACCAGAAGAAAAAGAGGTACGCCAAGCTGGTTGGGCAACTGCAGGGGGCAATCCACCACTGCAGTCCCACCCCGCGTAACTTAAGGTAGAGGCAACTAGCGAGACTAGGATGCCTAACCTTGTGTTTACTACCGTACTCACAACACCAAGTTAAGCCTGCTTCCTTATAGTAGACTCTCCTAGTGATCCCCCAAGCCCTCTTGCAATAGCATTACCTAGGCACCCAAGCCAAGCCTCTTCCACCTCGCTGTTCATTGTGATGGCTTGAGGTGCAGGCCCCGTGGCACTCTTTTGCCATGGCAATTCTTACTCAACACCCAAGCCCAGTGAGTGAGTGGACGCTGGGATTTAGCCCTGCATAGTTGTAAGGAAGAGGCGCCGGTCCTATAGCATTACCTAGGCACCCAAGCCCACCTCCAACAGCCACCTCAAGCACCATGAGTCATCCTGTCACCACCTTACCACAGATAGAGACATCGGTCACACCTTTCCATCAGATTATCGACCTCAAGCTTACCAAAGAAGAAGAGCTACGCCAGGCTAGTTGAGTTACTGAGGAAGAGGCAGAGCCTCTGCCACAGTCCCAGCCTGCAAGCCTACCTGCTATTGCTTGCTCTTTTCATCGTCCCTTCTCCCACAACAGTCAACAGATATCCAAACAGGCACAAATAGCAGCCCCGCTGCTAACAAGCAGAACCCCTACCACAATCTGCAGTGCTATAACTTCCTGTGCTTGTTTAGTGCCCCAGCCTTACTTGGCCCAGCAGTGAGTGCGTGATACCGGGAGTTAGCCCTGCGTAGGTCCAAGGAAGAGGCAGTCCTAGCACACGTGGTGCGTCCCTCCCCAACCTTAGGCCCAGCAAGTAGATCAGCCTGACATCACCACTCCAAACAGCACATCCCTCCTAACAAGAAACCCCGACTGATGCCAAGAATACACAACCCTTGGCTATGGCTGCTTCCAAAGCCCAATTGATGACGTAATCCTTGGAGCCTCCCCCCTAGAGGCCGAGAGGGGGCCTGGACCGGACACTGCAGAAGGAGTGTCATTCAATATGGGAGGTTCTGGCTCCGCTGCTGATGCAATAGCAAAGTCAGCAGGAGCAGAATCTTCCGAGGTAGATTGTCCTTCTGGCTCTAGCGAGGGGTTTAGGAGCACAGATGGGGCGCTGGCCTCCACAAGCAAGTTTCGCTCAGATGCTGGAGGGCTGCTTGGCACCTCATCAATGATTACAATGGTAGGATCATCAAGGATGGTAGGGTCGATGGAGGGGTTCAGGAAGAACGGCGAGGGGGAGGGGGACGGGGAAAAAGGCGGTGATGTGACTGTCACGGCAGGTAATGGGTCAGAGAGGGAGGCGGGAGGGGCTGGAGTGTTAGGTGGGGGAGATGCCGGTGGTGGTAGTGATGGAGAGGGGGTGGGGGCCGGAGAGGGGGTGAGAGTGGGGGAGGGGGAGGGGGTGAGAGTTGGGGAGGGAGAGGGGGTGAGAGTGGGGGAGGGGGAGGGAGTGGGGGTGAGGGTAAGAGTGGGGGTGGGAGAGGGGGTGGGGTCGGGGAAGGGGGTGGGGGAGGGAAAGGGGGTTGGGCTGGGGAAGGGAGAGGGGGTGGGGCTAAGGGTGGCACGTGGTGGGGATGGAGAGGTGACAACAGCTGGTGACGATACCAAGCTTGGCTTTGGCGAAGGAGATGAAGGCTCCGGGCTGGGAGAAGAGACTGGGGGTGGGATGGGAGAGGGGGTTGATGGCTGCGTCTGCTCCAAGACCTGGCGAGGGGGGGCTGCAGCTGGTGTTGAGGACGGTGCAGAAGGTCGTCCGCCGTTGCCGTACGGGTCACTGCCGACAGTGTCACTACCTGTGGTGTCACTGCCACTTGAGTCAAAGGCACCGGGTGACGGGCTTGGCGAGGGGGTGGGGGAAGAGGGAGATGGAGAGGAAGGTGCGGGGGATATTGGGGAAGGCGAGGAGGGAATTGGGGAGGTGGGGGTGGGAGAAGACGGTTGAGGGGACGTAGGACTGGGGGATCCGGGCTGAGGCGAGGCAGGAGTGGGTGAGGAAGCCGGGCTGGGAGACGTGGGGCTGGGCGAGGTGGGGATGGTTGGGGACCCAGTCGGAGGAGATGGGGTGGGGGAGGAGGGTTGAGGGGATGGGGTGCTGGGACTTGGGGAAGTGCCAGGGGTAGGAGATAGACCTGGTGAGCCGGTAGGAGGAGATGGGGAAGGTGAGGCGGGTGACGGAGACTGGGAGGGGGTGGGTGACAAAGGGACAGGTGATAGGGATGGCGAAGGGGAGGAGGAGGGGCTTGGGGAGATTGGGGGTGAGGTTCCAGGAGCAGGTGAGGTTTCGGGACCGGGGGAAGGGGAGGTTTCGGGAGCAGGGGAGATTCCGGGAGTGGGAGAGGGTGAGGTTTCGAGACCGGGGGAAGGGGAGGTTTCGGGAGCAGGGGAGGGGGATACCCCAGGCGAAGGTGAGACTGAGGGTAGTGGAGAGGCTCCAGGTGATGGCGAGGGGGAGGCTCCAACGGTGGGTGACGGAGACGGACCGGGGGAAGAGGGAGGAGAGGGAGACGGGCTGACAGAAGGGATGGGAGAGGTGCTTGGTGAAGGGGACAGGGACGGGGAGTCACCAGGTGAAGGACTTGGAGATGGAGAAGTGGTAGGTGATGGTGATGGTGAAGGTGAAGGGGGAACACCAGGGGAGGGAGATTCTTGCAGGGGAGGAGGAGAGATCTCCGGAGGAGAAGGGGATGGCTCCGGGGGCTGGGGAGAGGGGCTTGTGGGTACTGCTGGTGGTGGAGAGGGCGAAGGACTGCCAACTGGAAGAGGAGGAGGTGACAGCACCGGTGGGGGGCTCGGTGATAGAGAGGGGGAAGAAGGAGGTGGAGAAAGAGGGACTTGGGGCGGCGGTGGGGAGGGACTGGCCTGGGAGTTTTCAGCTGTAAGATTGACAGAAGCACCGCCATCTGTTGGCGCTGCGACTTCGGTTGTGGGTAGGACATCCACAGGGGTGTTCAAGAGCATCTGAAGAGCTTCTTCTAACGCCCGGCTGGCATCATTCTGCAGCAACGTATGCACTTGTTATTCTTACATTTCACAATATGTCATAGCAAAAAGTGCCATAGGCCCGCACCCCAAGCCCTCAGGAAGATCAGCGAGGTGGAACAAAATACAGATGGCGAAAACTCCGCACCTATCGAAAGGAGGACGGCTCTGGGTACGTCGCTGTGGCTGCAACTCTGAGCTACCATTTACACAACGACAGCAAAGGGATGAGAGGGCACTCATACACCAGGGAGTGCTGATGGAGTGCCACAAGGCTAAATGAAGAATTTCTACCATAAGTGACATGATGCACGGGTGCACACTTATTACTACCATTACATGACGTGATATTTCACAGCAAAACGTGCCATATGACGTGATATTTCACAGCAAAACATGCCATACTCCTCACCTCCACTAACCTCCCTCGCACCCTTTGTCCCTCCTCTCTACCCTTCTGGCCCAATCCCTCCCTCTGCTCCCTGCACCTTCCCCCTTCCCTCACTCCCCATCCCTCCGGCACCCTGCCTCTGCTCCCTGCACCTTCCCCCTTCCGTCACTCCCCATCCCTCCAGCACCCTGCCTCTGCTCCCTGCACCTCGCCCCCTCCCTCACTCCCCACCCCTCCGGCACCCTGCCTCTGCTCCATGCACCTCGCCCCCTCCCTTCCCTCCCAGTCTCCTCACCTCCACCAAGAGTTTGATCCTCTCAGCCTCCTCCTCCCTTAAACCCCAACCCTAAACCTAAACCCTACCGTATACCACTCACCTCCACTAACAGCTTGATCCTCTCGGCCTCCTCCTTACCAAACGGCCCAGTCAGCTGCACTGTTTGCTTCACATCCAAAGGCGGCAACTTCCCAGCCCCGACACTACTCCCAGCAGCAACATTGCCCCCAGCTGCCTGTGACAAACCTCTACCCACACCACCAAAGCTCCACAAACCCCCACCACCCTCCTGCTGCTGCTGCTGGTGGTTATGGTTGTGTAAGCTATAGCCCAAATATCTGCTCCCGCTGCTATATGCCCCCTTCACACCACCACCACCAGGAGCTGTAACATCAGGATTCCTCTCCAGCTGCTGCTGTTGCTCGTTGTGCAAGCTATAGCCCAGGTAACTGCTCCTGCTGCTATAAGACACCTTCACACCACTACCACCACGACCTGTAACATCAGAACCCTGCTGCTGCTGCTGCTGCCAGCTTCGTCTTGGCTCCCCAAAAGGCCGTAGCAGTGGCTGCAATACAGGCTGTAGCAACTGCAGCTGCTGCTGTAGTGCCGTACTGCCTGAGTGTAACCAGGATATCATTAGCAAGTGCCTCGTGGGTGTGGGTAGCCCACCAGATGCAGTCCCGGATTTTGAGACTTGAGCACCATTGCACTGCAGGTACGGCACATTAACTTGGTCGTCTGGGAGGACAGCTGTCCTTGCAAAGACCTGCTGTACTGTGCCTGTGTATTGCTTCACATCCTACAAACAGCAGTACAAACAACATTAGAACCAACTTCTTGAGGGAGATAACAAAACAACAAAGAACCTGCACCCCCCAACACAACCCACCCACGGGGGTGTGTGGGGTATGTGATGGGGTGTGTTGTTATTGGCAAGACATTGACTGCTTGGCTTGCTGTTGACTGGGTCAGCTGGCCAGCACACGGCAAGGGACATGGGCTGGCCTGACATGCAATGGCTAGCAAGGGATCGAGAGAGGGCAGGTGGCAGCCAGTGTGAGACTCTTGGACATGAACTTTGAGTATGCTGGTAGAACCTAAGTTGGCTCCTTGCGGCCCTCCCCTTCTGCATTTTCCATTTACCTGGTTTCAGACAAAAAGCAAGGGACTCCTGCCACATTGTTTTCCTCAAAGCTGCAGTTCCTCTGCACCAAGAGCGGGTGTGCTGCATGCACTCTGTCGTCAGGATCTGACAGTACAGCCCTCCACTACATCCTAACCCACATGCTTCTAGGGTTTAGCAACCCACATGTTTCTGAGGTTTAGCAACCACCATGTCCCTAGGGTTTAACAATATGCATCCTAGGCTTTAGCAACTACCTGCGCATTTCTAGGGTTCAACAGTTTGCACCTAGGGTTTAGTAACCCACATCAACCGCCCCACCTGTTCTGAACCCAAGATGTCCTCACATCTCCACGCCACGTTCCCCGCCGGCGCACTGATCTTAGCAGTGCTCGTAAACCACATGCTCCCCACTTCCTCAGTAGCCGCCGCAGCCCTACTCCTAGCCATCGTCCTAGGCGCCACCACCCCCACCAACACCCCCACCACCACCATTATCAGCCCCACCAGTGCAATAATCATCCACCAATTATACGTGCAGACCCGCCTCTGAGTCCGCGGCGAAGCACCCCCTGCTGCTGCTGCTGGTGCTGCTGCTGCTGCTGAACCCCGCCTGCGTGGCCCGATCCCATCACCATCAGCCGACTGCTGCCGTCTCGCAGCTGCTTTCAGCTTCTGTGCCGGAGTGCCTCCAGCATCACCCCCAGCAGCAGCAGCCACCGTCGCAGCAGCAGCAGCTGCTGCTGCGCCACCAGCCATAACCCCTCCCTCAGATGTCCTCCGTTGACCATCATGCAAAGACCCAGCGCCATCCAACAACCTCCGTGGCCTCTCAACACCTACTGCTGGTGCTGCTCCTGCTGATTCCACCGACTGCAAACCCTGCTGCTGCTGCTGCGGCCCTGCCCCAAAGGGAGTCTCCTGTTGATCACTAAACTGAGCCCTAGGTGTTGTCTGGCCAGATTTCAAATAACCTGCCCCTCCAAACGACCACGGCTTCTTCCATCTGCTCTTGTTCGATTGCGTCTGCTGCTCCTGCTGCTGCCTAGAAAGCTCGAGCTGCTCCTGCTCCTGTTGACGCCCACTATGCACCAAAGGACTGGGCGGGAAGCTCTCCTCATTTAACTTTGGAGTAGCTACATTCTCATCCAACCATGATTGCACGGCACTCGTACTACTAGAAGGCATGCTAGGCCCAACCGGCCCTGGCGGGGGTAACGTTCCGACCACCGGCTGAGACCCTGCTACCGCCGCTTTCACCCCAGGGAAAAGCCCTGCTGCTGCCGCTGCTGCTGCCCCGACCGCGGCCGCTGCTCCCGCCGCAAACGCGCTCGTCCTGCTCGCAGACCGCGGGTCCACCGCTGCCGCACCCCCAGCCGCAGACACCTCAACCGGCCCAGCCGCACTCGGCCCACCAATCCCCTCTCCTTCCTCCGCAGTTCCCAGGCTAGCAGCTTGCCGTGTACTACTCCCCTCCGAATCCGCCGCAAATACATTGCTGCCGACGCGGCGTAGCTTGCTATGCACTGCTTGCTTCTGCAGATCTTCCGGTGTGAGCTTCACGGCCCGCGGACCGACCTCCTTACCACTAGCAGCTGGCGAGCTCTTGTTGCTGCTGCTGTCAATGTGCTGCACAATGGAAGCTACTTTGGACCCTAAGGGAGGTGTTGGGGAAGAGGAGCGACCACGAATGCGCGCTGCTAAGGCCCTTGGACTCATGGGGTGGCGAGGGGAACCACGCGGCTGTTGCTGCTGCTGTTGCTCCTGGACTTGCTGTATCGTAGGTGTAAGAGCAGATACAGTGGCACTAGAACCCGTCTCACCTACAAGTGGGTGGAACAACATGACTCTCATGCTCATACATCTCGTCGCGTGTTGCATCTGACGAGAGGCGGTGAAAAGCTGGGAAGGATTGGCGTACAGATACTGCCGCACAGCATCAGAACGCCAACGGCCCATGGACTGGATAAATCGGATAGGTAAAAGGAAACAAATTGAGAAAGGATGAAAAAATGTTCATCTGCGCTTCCCTGAACACTCAAATTGGGTCCTCAGTGTTCTATCCCATGGACACCCCATAGCTTGTTGGTTTCGACCCATCCAGATGCTATGGAAATTCGTTAGTTGTGCAGATGCATTGTGGACATGATGCAAGGGCACTTTGTTAGCAGGAGTGCTTCTACCATCAACTATTGTTATACATGCCGAAGAAAACCCCTATTCTGTTCCACCTGGCTGTTCTTTGTGACGGTTGATATGCGGGGCCTTTTGGCACTTTTTGCTATTGCATATCATGAAATGTACTAATTCTACCAATAGCAAACTGCCAACCCTCGATTCATCACTACCACCCAGGCTCCCTCTGCTATTTCGATCCAACCAAGCCCTTGATCTGACTCCTGTTTCCACCGCACTTACGTTCTGATCTGGATGCTAATGTTGTCAGAGTCGCCGCTGCCCCCACTCCCGCTGCCACACCAGCAGCAGCACCAACAGATGCCGCAGCCCTGACACCGGAAGACCCCTCTGCAGCCCCACTGGCCACAGCAGTACCTCCAGCACTGACCCCTGTATCCACAGACGGACGTGACTTCCCTGCACTGCCACCACCCAAGCCAAAACTCAACCAGCTCGGCAACCACTTCTTCGATTCTGATTTTGACTCACCCCTCGTAGTAGATTTCCCCGCACTGACCTCAGATTCCAAACCTGCCAGCGCAGCCGCGCCGGATTGACCCTGCATTGGTAGTTGCTGTACCTCCCCAGAAGACCCTGACACGTACGGTGGCATCGCACTTTCGCCTTGGGTCCAAAAGGACTTATACTGTGGCATCGCACTCGGGCTGGTTACCTCACCAAAAGGACTTGAAGCCCCGCCTCCTGACGCCGGCCGAACCATCACCGACCCACCCCCAGATGCCGGCGGCGACGTGGTACCCGTACATGTCAGTGGAGCACTGCTGCCGATGAAAGCCGCCCCAGGCGCAAAAAGCTCCTGCCCAGAAGCTTGCCGGGACAGCCGTGTAGGAGGCCTCGGCACATCCATTGCACGGTTGGATCCTGTGCTGTACTCACGCCCGCTCTCTGAATACTTCAAAGCCATGGACGCCATCGCAAGCTCCTCCGAAGCCCGCGCCGCAAGTTCCGCCGGTGATAGCTGCGAGCGCATGTGCGGGGTCATCTCTGCAAGCGACCCACTGCCTGACGGCCGTACAACACCAACAGCACGGGGAGAAAGCTCCCTAAGTGGAGATGCAGCGGCTGGCCGAGGACTGATGCCCGGGGTTGATGTAGTAGTGCGAGATCTCCGGAGATGTACTCCTGTGATCCCTTCCATGATCTGCTCCTGCCCTGGAGCAGGCACAGATTGTGGACTAAGGATTTCACTGCTAGGCAAACGGCCTGACAAGCTCCTCCCTGGGCTACCAGAGTTCAATCTTTGGGGCGGTGGACTAGTTGCACCCCTCCCTGGGCTCTGGTCCGGTCGAGTTAAACCCCTCCCTGGACTAACAGTACTAGCCCTCTGCAATGACGGACTTGCACTAGTTGCATTCCCCCTGCTAGGTGATGGTGATGTAGATGAAGAACGTCCCCCACCTCCCCCTGCTGCTGCCACTGCTCCCACCCCTGCTGCTGCCGCCCCCGCAGCAGCTGCTGCCGCAAACTGACTTTGATAAGGCCCTGGGAAGATGCGAGCACTGGAGCCAGGAGCAGGGCCTGCAGAAGAGCCACGGACACCTGCACTGCTTGGACTTCTCCCGCTCGCTGTCACCCTGTCAGCTCTGCTTCTGGCCTCCAAACGGGAGCGGCTCGCGGCTGCCATGGCTGCTGCACGTACATTGTGCTGCTGCTCATCGGGGTCAGACTCATTCCAAGTTTTCCCTGGGCTGGCACCTGATTCAGAGGGTCCAGATCTTGAAACCCGGGAACCTTTGCTTGGGGAGCTTACACTGCACTCAAAGCAAGAGGACAGATACACGTAAGACTTCGCAACTGACCATCTTGTTTGTGGATCATAGGAGCAGCACTTGAGAACAAGACAAAGTACGCAGAAACCTGTTTTGATACCTTGAGACCCAGGAGCTAGGGGAGCCACGTAAGACAATTTTCAAATTAAACAAAGGTAAGAAGAAAGCAAGAAGACACATACATGTAAGACTTGGGGGACTCACTGCCTTGTTCCATGGACCATACGAGCAGCACTTGAGTTGAAGACAGATCAGTGTTATGTTTCATGGCATGCCATAGCAAAATTTGCCATAGGCCCTGCACCGTCACAAAAAACAGCGAAGTGGAACAGAACACGGATTGTCTTCGGCATGCAAGCCTGGCAACATATGCCTAGACATGAGGCCCAGCAGCTAGGTCCGAAGCACCCAAAATCTGCCCCCAATGTGGGTAAGAGAACCTATACTAGGTTCATGATGGCGACCCCAACAGCAGGGTCAGCTAGCAGGAGTACAAATGTGTGCATGCAGCTGTACAAAGCTTGCTAGCTATTCTGCCACGGCATTTTGAATCCGGCAAAGTGTAACAAGAAGAAGAAGCAGTTCTGCCTTTGGACAGCAGATATAGCTTGATTGTATCTCTGTCTTGTTCCTCAACCGATGTCTCTGCAACTTGCAAAGGAGCATTCAAACCAAACTGCATGTAGTCATTAAACCTCTCCAGATGGCCTAAGCCTTGTTCAAGCGCCGTAAATATTGGAGCTGACAGCCTTTTTAACGGTGGGAGCTCCCACAGATATTGTACAGCATTCCAGAAACATACATTGACAGTCTGAGGTGCAGCCACAGACGGCACGCTGTCAATATACCTCTAAGATCTGCTTGCAACCTCACCCCACTCTAACTGCTGCTGCTGCTGCTGGTGCTGCTGCCTGCAGTCCTTTGCCTTGCATCTCTTGCAGTACAAAGCATTAACAACCAATTAGCCAACATGTTGTATTGTCCCGCAACCAACTCTCAATCCCCACATCCTGTCCTTACACCTGCTCAGCACTTCCTGTTAAGTCGTCTACTATTTGGCCCATACTATTGTTTTCATCAGCATTGTTATTGTAATTGTTGATCAGGCATCACTCCATAATCCCCACTACACCTATGGTATCTGCAAACATCACCCCTCTTTACACTTGACCACTTACCTGGAAAAGCTGCTTGGAACTCCTGTGGCCATAGCTGTGCTCCTGCTGCTGCTGCTAAGGGCCCCAGACACCGGAGAAATTGAGCCAGGATTTGTCCCCCTGGGCCTGGAAGATGAACCAGCAGCCCTAGCCTGGCTGGAGTCAGGCGTCATACTCCGAGACCTCAACAGCTCCGGATTCGTGCTTCGTCTTTGCCTAGCATCCTGTGCTGATACGGGACTAGCCCCAGAGCCTGCTCCTGTAGACACCCTGCTAAGGTCTGGGGTCCTAGCCCTTATAGCACTGCCAGAAGAGCTAGCACCACCCGTGGTTATCCAACTAGCGTTAGAATGAGCAGACTGCTCTGAAGTAGGGGTTGCCCAGCTGCTGCCAGCAGATTGAGCAGAGTGAGAAGACTCTGGAGTGACACTTCTGCCACGTTGCTGAGGTGCTGCTGGTGCAGAAGGGTGGCTGTAGCCACTGCTGCTGCGCATGGGATCAGGGGTGAGGGACCTCTGTTGCTGGGAAGATCCCGCACCTATCCCACCTCCTGTTGTTCCTGAGGAACGAGGCCCACGGTCTGGGGTGGGGCCCCTTGGTCCTGTGGGCCTCCTAAAAGCGTCTGATGGTCGTGGACCACCTGAACGGGGTAAAGCAGAGCTTGGACCTGCTGCTTTCCTGCCCGTAGCTGCAGCAGCACCTGCATCTGCGGCCGCTGCTGCTGCTGCGGCTGCAGCTGCTGCTGTGGCTGCAGTGGCATCTGCAGCTGTGGAGGTACCTGCTGCACCAAGACCAGAACTAGTCTCTCGCTGTACTGGCTGATTGCCTGCTTGGCTGGTATCCCCTGCTGACTGCTGGGATCGTCCTCTACTGCCCCTTCCGGACAGCCTAGGTGCTGATGTTCCTGCTTTGCGTGTTGGCCTTCCATCTGCAAGCGGTTACATGAGAGATATGGGGTCAGACTGGCAAATGGGCTATGGTTGGTTGATGTTGCCTTTTTGATGACTTCGACATCTTTCCTGGGTGCAAAGTCGTCACAAGTGGCCCTTCCGGCACTGTATACGCTGCAATCCGGCACATGGTGTATCACACGCCCCCATGAATATCTCATGGTGATGTCATGCAGCTGGTTACAAAGCAGGCAGGCCCCAGGTCATGAGATACCACTGAGATAAGCTTGTTAACAAGGCTACTCTTCTGGTGCATTAGCAGGCCCAGAGGCTGAAGCAAAGACATGTGCGGTTGTGCTGAACTTGTCGGTGGCAATGCTCAGCTGGACGCCTCTTATGCTGACGCTATACCTGACATCTTGTCCAGCAAGTCAGACGTCTGTCAAAAGGTCTCAGTAGTCACATTCAGTGTGTCTTTGCTCCGAGTTTACGGCTGAAGGAAATTGGCCTCTTTCTTTCCTTTCTGAGTGTGGACCTCCTTGGTGGACGCTCCTTCGTCAGCTGGCCAACAGGTTTCCACGCCAACGGCACGATTATCTGCTCATAAAGCTGTTTGTGCAATCAAATGTGCAGCTGCAATTGTGATGTCCATGCAGTACACGGTGCCAGCCCCATCGCTGGCATCTTCTTTATGTGCGAACCATCGTGCACCATCTCGAGATGGACAAGCATAATCGAAGGGAAAGCCACAGTGTATGCCTGACAATGGCATAATCTTGACATCGCAGCAGACGTTTACAAGTGGTTGTAGCACCGGGTTCAAACTGCCCTCTCAGTCTGCACACTCCGGCACTACGGAAATAGAAACGGCCTCTCGACTGGCCGTTCATTACTGTCTATTTGACAGATGTGACGTACAGCTTCAATGCAACTTCACGTGCAGAACGCGTTATGGTTGAGAACTTCAACAAGGCCTCGAGTACGTTTGTGAATGCTGAGGCGGTCTATGCCCATCTATGCAGGGTGTTACCGGGCTTCACGAAATACACTGCTAGGTTGCATGTGACATTATCTTGTGTAAATCCCATCCTGTTTACGACATTTTTGCGGTCGCGGAGTGGACTGTTATGCTCTCCTACCTGCAGCATCCTTCTGTCCTCACTCCTTTACAGTCCGGGCTCTGCTGGCACTGCTGCAGTGAATATTTCTAAGACGGTGTAGCAGGTACGTTTGCACTGCCAGGTAACGATGTGCTCATCCCTCAGTGCCGCCATGCACTACATGGGTTCCATCAGTCGTGCACTGCCACATGGCACATGCCCCTGCCGGGAGGCAATCAGGCTCAAGACAGGCATTGTGCTGACCTCCATCTAGTGGTACAACCAGATGTACCAGCGAGTAGGCAGGGCCGCATTCCCTACCTGGTCTTCTGAATTGGACACACATGTCAGTGGCCATCTGCCATGCCATCTTGCCACCAAGTAACCTTACAATAGTATGATAGTATGACGCAGATGGGACCATTGCAGAGTTTCTGGCAACAAATGGCCTAGCTGAGCCGGACAATGATAAACTTGCAGCTATTCCATGGCTTAAAGTGTGGGGTACTTGGGATACCATGTTGCAAGAGCCATGGGACAAGGTGGCCGCATATGCAAACCCCAGGCAATCTGTCAGCTCAAATTTGATCAAGCTTTCCACATATCATTCGTGGTTTATGACGGGAGACATCCCTCAGGAGGAGTTAGAGGCTGGCTATCCTCAGGGTATGCCAAGGTATATCAGGCACACATCAGGTATCCCGTTTACTTATGTGAAACAGTTAATGCGGTTTCGTACTGGTGCACACCATCTTGCTATTGAAACTGGGAGGTGGGCTCGTCCCAAACTGCCAAGGCAGCATCGTGTATGTTCAAAATGTTCTTGCACAGTGGTTGAGGACGAGGTACACTTTCTTTTTGAATGCCCAGCATATGATAGAATTCGTGAGAAGTATAATACCGTTTTGTTTGCACAGTTTGGAGGTTGCCAGGAAGCTTCTAGTACAATGAAGCATAATTCAGACAACGTGAGATTGTTCATGGACCAAGAGCCAAGTTTCCAAGTTGCAAAGTTTGTTTATGAACAAAACAAACAAAAATTTAAAAATTTAAAAATTTCAAAATGCATTTATGAATGCATGGAATTTCGGAGGTCGGAGGAATGTGAGGACTATAATCCTTACTTTGATTTGTCATTATTCGGGGATGAATGGCAAGGTCGTATTTTCGATACCTTTTCTTCTGGACCAAGAGGTGATATTACTGAGACATTCACTTCTGATGGACCAGGTTCCAGTATTTCTGCCCATGGAGCCTAGGTTGGCTCCGTACGGGCGCCCCCTTTGAGGGGCCATGATGTAATCGTAATCGTAATCGTAACCTTACAATAGTATGATTGTATGCTGTACCCAACTTCACAGCAAAGACAGCATATCATCTTCTTACTTCGCAAGCAGTGTGGGCAGGTGCTGTAGGATCTGTCTGCAAAGCTTTATGCCACTGCATGCAACCAACAAATGCCACCTGGGGGACATACCGGTACAAACAAACAGAAAACAAGGTCCCTTATTCCATAAAAGTCACACAATATGAGCTGCTATTACAATGATGACAAGTACCCTGGTACAAGGGTGCTGGGTCATGTTTCTGCAATGCACAGCCGCCAAGCAGTAGGTCACAAAAGTCTCCCCCAGTCCGCTTTCAAGCACAGCAATCCTGGAGGCATGAGCTCCTGTGGCCGCAATGAGCACATAGTCAAGCATGCGCATGTACCCTCATGTACCCTTAACAAATAATCAGCCGGAGCAGGCCATGCACCCAGGCTCGTACCTTGGCTGAGGGTTGCACTACACAGGGCAGTGCACCTCTCAGAGGATACATGCCCTTCCTGAGTCCACACAAAACTACACACTCGGCAAGTGCTTTAAGGCTTTGTTTAAACCCCTGTGTGCTAACACAGTATACTACTGTGCCCAAGGAGCAAGCTTGCATGCACACGATTGCAGGTTCCAATTCTCTTATGGTGGCCGGTCTCTCACCAATCCAGACAGTCCACTACTCTTATCCACTGGCAGATGGCTTGACTGATGCCCCACCTCAGGTGTCAAGCACATCATGCACAATGCATCCAAATAGATGCACCCCGTGGCACCCAATGCTGCACACCCAAGCATGCAGACCACGCCTGGATGAAATGCTTTGAACTTCTAAGTTAAAACAGAGAGCGGATGAAATGGCTAATGGAATCTGCTGAGCCCTACTTTCATTACTTTCAGAGCTCTGTAATACCCCATTGTCAGTGCAAAGACGCACTCAAAATTGACCAGCTGCCATGCGTTGGTCAAGCACCTACCACAGCCATGACATACAGCCACCTTTCACAGCCTCAGCCTGATCCTATGCAGACTATAGGCAGCATACAGACAACCAGCAATGACCCACGGATCCATTGCACCCATCACTACTCTGGCAAGGACCAGAGAGGTTTCCCTCTTTCTTATTTGAGCATCGCTATTTTTGATCTGTGCAGTGAGACAGTTGTGTGCAGGTCATATGTATGCTTTCAACCTACCTACAGACTGGCTTGTGCCTAATATGGCACTACTAAGATCACGGAGTGCTTGAAAAAGCAATTGCTATTGCCAATTGTGGCAAATGCCATGAGCCTTGTGAAACGGCGCAATGGTGTCATCACCTCAGCAGTACCAGGACAATATTGTATTATGCTTCAAAACAGCAGGGGATGAGGTCCCTCTGGTAGGACATCTACCCATGCAACTTGATACAGAAGCTTTGCAGACGACTTCCCCCACCAAGCCTTGTATGAATCGTCCCAAGCGACAACAGCATGTCTCCGTCTTGACCATAAGATGGGTAGTAGATCTTCTGAAGGGCACAACCACTCAATAACTCACGGTAAGCTGCTCCAGATGTCACCCTGTTGATGGTGATGATGATTACACACCATTCAGTACAGAAGGTCTTGGATGTGCTGCACAGGATTCATTGAGTAACAGGAATGGAGACCCTCTGGACACCAAAAGACTGGTGATAAGGAATCTGAACAGCTCTTGCCAATTACGCAGAGCTTAGTTCCTCTTGTAGCCCAATGAACCAGGCCCATAGGGCTTTGACACAGCAGGGCCGCTGCTACCTGTGGTATGTTTTAGCTTGAGACCCCCCTCCAGACGCCCGGCCAAAGCATTAGCTGCTGCTGCAATGCTGCTGCTGCTTGGGTTGGGTGCATGGGCAGCTGGCGAGGGAGGCACAGGGGAGAAGCAGATAACCATAGCTGTGCAGTCATCGATGATGTCCTCCTCCTCTGCTTGCCAGTACCTGAAATGAAGAACAGGCAATCAAGCTATAAGTCTCAGAGGCAACTTTGGTGCATTATGAGAGGCAAGGCTGCCCGAATACGCAAGACTTCCTTCAAAGCAATACATGCAGCAGGGCCAGAGTGAGAATGCAGCAGACGGCTCATATGCTGTTGAACAGCTGCTGCGCTCCTGCACACCCAGCTGCTTCAGGGTTTCCAGTTTATTCTGCCATTGCTGCAAGAGCTGCTGAGTCATCCATTGGGCCAGGGGTGATATCAGTCCTTGGGAGGGAAAGCTGGTAATCCACGATTACTTCAGAGTCATCGATGCCGCATCAGAGGGACACCTGTGGCCTTATGGCACCAGCACAGGCATGGAGGGGCCTTTCTTTGTGCTTTGTCCTTGCACCTGCCACATGCCTGGCTAAGGTCAAGGTCTGCATGGATTCTGAGATCACTGAGATGTACCAGGCAGTCTCTCAGGTACATGCAGTGACTTTCAGGCAATCCCCTCGGCACCTAATTGGTACCGGAACATCACCGCTGATGCACAATCAGACCTCCACCTAACTCCACATGCCCCTCACCTGCGTGCCTCCTTGACTAGTCTCTTAGCTGCCTCACATGGCCCCAGACCCTCCTTGTGGATGACAGTGTGCACCAGAGCTAGCACCTCCTGGCTATCCATGAACTCGAAGATGCCATCACTCATAAGCACCAGGTACCTGAGGGGCAGCAGGACAATTCAAACCACTTAGCCGGACAGCTGCAAAGATGTGCATTACAGGGCTGGGCCCTGCTCTCCTTTTTCACTTGCCAATGACACAGGCATTGCTTCCTTGAAACACTTTGCTGCAAGGTTGACAACCAGCATGCTGAGATGCAACAGAGCATTAAGGCTCCTAAGCCCTGGAGCATGGTTTGCCAGATATGTAGAGATAAACGTGCCCAGCAACTGGTCCCTGTACTTCCTTATAGTGGCATTACATACCTGTTTCCAGATGCAGGAAACACAGAACTGTGCATGCTGATACATGGAGCTGACATAATGACCCAATCGCTTAACCAAGACAACTCTCACGGGATTCTACTAGTTGCTTTTAGCAAGTGCACTTCCCTGCAACTAGCCCCTAGAAGCCACTAGAAACACACCTTTCCTGCAGAACCCCTGGCATGCACCACATGTGATCATGGCATTGCCAGCTGCTTGCACCACATCGTTTTGTCTCTCCCCCAAGCACACAGCACGCACCTGTCCTCTGGCTTAAGGTTGTATGTAATGACATCCGGTGTATCCAACACACCCACACTTGCTGCAATGCTGTCCCCAAAGGAGCGTGTCATGCAGAGGCCAGGCACATTCACCTCCCGCAGCCACACGCGAGGTGGTCCAAGGGGCTCTTCATTGTACATGAAGGATGCTATCCGGCCCTTCAGTGCAAGCACAACCATATGATGTCACCAAGTGTATCCAGGTTTGTACGACTATGAAACCTGCACTAGCCAGAAGAATTGGGTGGTATCCTGCGCTGCTATAGTTCCCACTATACATCAGCATCCTGCTGTGGCCAATTGCATGGTACGCCTCACAACCATGCCTGCACCTATCCACTGTCAGACAGTTGCGAGCAAGTTTGGCTGCAAATATTGTCATTTCATCTAGGACTACAAGGCCATCAATTTCACTCAGAACATTGACCAGCCTATGATACCTATGTGGCATGGGTGGCAGCAGAAGGCTAGTCTGCTCAACTCAACTCCGATTACCATCTAGGAGAACTCACCCCGCTACCATTGATCCTCTGTGCCTCTGAGGGGTCCATAGGGGTGTGGTCTGAGCTCAAAGGCACCGCAGCAACAGTGCCACTGCTGTCCAGTCGGCCTGAAGGCATGGAATGGAGCAAGACAGGCATGGTTAACACCGTCTGGTGCCTGAAGCCTTGCACTGAATTGCTGGTACTCGAGGAGGCTGCTGAGACTTGTTCTAGTACTGTGTTGCTCGTGTAACAGCGTAAGCCTTAGTCGGCACTGCTGGGCCTTGTTTCAGATCAATGCTAACACGCCCTAGTCCTGGTGCAAGGATAACACATTACCAGGGCAGCAATATGTCGTCCTTGCAGCTCTACTGCCCTCCTCTAGCAACGTCCACCTAGCTATGCAAATCTCTCGTACCTGTTACTGCTCTTGAGTCCCCCAAGTTTGCCACCACCAGCTGCCTGCTGCCCGTCAGTACTGCCACAATGCCTGTGGATCCTGACAGTGATAAGTCCAACCCAGGGACCCTTTTCAAGCTCTGGTTGGCTTCAGGGAAGCAGCTCGCCAAGCAGTTCTCCAAGGTGCTTGGCTGCAGATGAACACAGCATCATCCACAGGCAGGGTGAGTTCCAGGATGTAGATTAGACAAATCAGGTCTGCAAGCTATGTTGCTCACGAGCCAGTCCAAAACTACTTCCGCAGCTGTCTAGATATCTCAATTGATCATGGGTGTGAACATTTCTATAATCGTCTTTCTGAGCCAAGTAGCTGGCAAAGACTTGTTGGTACCTTTCCATGCCTCTTTCACCTGCAGATGACATGCAGGCACTATTAGGAACTAACAGATGGGCCTAACACCCACAACTATGGTATGTCAACATTTTTTGGTGTCCCCCAGAACCAAGCAATAGCAACAGCACAACTCTGCATCTTCTTTTGATCCGTCACAAGTACAAGCAGCAACAGCATCACCATAGGAGTGCATCAGCAGAGTCAGCAGACATGCTTTGGCTTTTACTTTTCAAAAGCCCATACAATTTTGCACCGATGTCCTATCCCTTTACCTGAAGAGATGCCTTGCATCATAACAGCAGTCATGACAAAGGTTTGCATGAGGACCCCTTGCTTATAAGTTGCCTGGACAGCCCTTGTACCATTTGCTCACCTTGCAGAGGGCTGACTTTGCCATAATCTTGTGCAGGTTGGTAGCAATGTGATTGGACACCACCTTTCCTTCTGCACCATGGCCATCAAACACCCCCAGCATGAGCATCTCCTGTGCATTGAGCCGCTCCTTCACTGCCCAGGCATCCTGTGAAAAGCAATTGGCAGAGTTGAAGGAGCAAGTGGGCTTCTGCCACTGCCGGCATTGAGATCGTTGCATATAGTTGCCCATTGCAGGAACCATTGCAAGACCTTCTACCAGTATTCCAGTATAGTAAATCAGTATACACAGACCCAGGGCTTCCCTGTCAAGGCTCTTTTGCAGACAGCAGCAGAATGTCATTAACAACTCATGACGCACTCCTGGGGCGTGTATTCCCTCAGAAGGAAGCCTGGACTAATCAGAGCTGAACAGTCCAGTGGGGCGATATCTTCCCCATGCATGGGCTGGAGATGCACACTGTTGCCATGCTGTAAAGGCTAACCAGGGCCCATCGCAGCTTCAGGGACAGCAACAGCAGTTAAGTCTACTGCCCAACCTAATTAATAAGCACTTTCATGCAATTTTCACCTGATTGTCTTTGGTCTTTCCACCTGGGTCTGCTCCTGGTACTGTGTGCACTGAGTATGTTGCCCGAATGCTACCCACCTAGAGAGAAGCAAGCACAGCATGAAAGGGTCAGCAGTTCATGTAGAGAGGACCAGAAGCATCCAGACAGCACCAAAAAACAGTCCTGAAATCAACTGCACCATCCCTAAGCATGCCCTGAAGTCAACTGCACCATCCCTAAGCATACCTTGCAGCATATCTGTGCAGCTAGTATGTGTTTGCTACCCCACAGGCTGGCAGGACCTCACTGACAGGCAGCTGCAGGACATGGCCAGCTAATCTTTGCAGGCAAGGCCCAGGCTGTGAGATATCTGTTATAAGGCTTTCTAGCTTCTTGCCTCTTCACTGAGGTAGTGTCTGCAGAATGTGTAATGAGCTGCTGGACCCACTTGCAAGGTGAGAGCAGTCGCTGTACAGGAACTGCAGAGGACAACTCTTTCTGACCTCGCTGCCAACGATGCTGCCAACAGCTCATGGACTGCAAGCACTTGGCCTCATCACTGGTCACTGACCACCGTTACATCATGCCCGTGGCATTGCATAAGCTAACAGACACACAGACAAAACTAAGACCTACGTTGCAGCTTCTGTTGCCTTCAAGCCCTCCACCAAGGCAGCTGACCACGCTATAGAAATCTGCAATCAAGGAACAGGCATGATGCTTCTGCTTACGCTTGCAAGCGATGTTGCAGCACGGGGATGTGTCTTAGAGCGTGTTGCGTGCATCGTTGACGGACGACCAGGGTCAAGTAGCTTCCGCCCTGGAGCGATGCATGTCAAGCAACCCACCTTCAGAGGCTGAAGCTGTAGTTGTCCCGATCCCATAGCCGGAGCTTGCTCCCGCATGGTACTCTTTGCTGAACCTACGGCCTTGCTCTTCACTGGTATCTGTAAGGCGCCGAGCCCGTCCAACCAAAGCCCTAGATTGCATTACTAAGCTATAAACCTCTTTCAGCAAGGTGGTGTGACCCTCTAGCTGAGCATGTGCCACCTGTCCTGACACCTTTGTACTACATCAACGAGTGAATGGTTCACATGCCTTAACTGGGCGGGACAGCGACAACCCGAAAACCGAGGCGTTGTCATCAGTAAGGCGGCAATTGAGGTATTTCCTATCCTTCCACACGACTCAGCGTCAGCTTTGTCCAGAAATGGTCACCCCGACGCTCAGCTGTTGCAGCCTGAGTCTCACGGGCCCCACTAAGAAACACCGGACGCTACTTATGCGCAAGGCTGCAGAGCCATACACCTGTCATGATACTCAGCAAGATAATCATCAAATCAGACCGCATGCCCTAACTAAAGGATAGTACGTGCCAAACGGACGGCTCTGCACGATCCACCTTTCTCAAGTGACACCTTTCACCTTCAATTGCTTGGCAGTGAATCATAGTGATGAACACGCCTGTCTGGCATACCTCCACTGAAAAGACAGAACACTGCCGCCCCAGACGATGTGCCCGCTTCTGGCAACTGTCTGTTGAAGGCCTCTGCTCCGGGTGTCATTAGAGTGCAGAACGAGGAGCAATATCCTAGTCAGCAAGGGTCCGGAATGCTGCCAACATGAGCGGGAGGCCTCAACACAGATTCAGGATGCTACCAGTCCAAGCTTTGAAAAAAAAGCACCAGCATAGAAAGTAGATGCCACTTTGAACATGCACTGCATAACCAGTGCTCCTTGGGTCATCTTTGCTGACACATGGGCAATGCAGACCTCACTAGGTGGTGTCATAGTTGTACCACAGGCATGCATCACATCCTCTCTCCATTTCCAACACACCCTCATGTTGGAGTTCTGCTTGCTTCGCTGAACCCCACCCAGTCCAGGTAGAAGTTGCCAAGAACCCCACTAGAAGACCCCACTCAATGCTTAATTACATCGAATCTGGTTGCTGAGCCCTCCACCATAAGTAGGTAATCCAGTATGTCTGCAGAGCATCAGGTCAACATGTACATAGACCGAATCACAGCAAAGATCTGCCAAATAGTTGATGCACACGCACAGCATCACATACCCCCTTCCCAGCCCTGGCACCCTGAAAAGGACTGGAAGGCATCGAAGGCATGACATAAGCACGCCCTGCTATCCAGCATACAACTCCACCCAGCTGTCAGTGCCTAAGTGTATCGGACTCGTTTTGGGTTTGCAGGCGGGAGCTCCAGTTGGTGAATGTTCTTTGAGTCTTGGTTCCGCGCCCCTTGCATCAGCTTCACCTACTGAGGGGACACGCTATCTTGGCCTAATTTATGACACAGCAGCCTCTGCGGGCACTATGGCAGCTCACAGGGCCTCCTGTTTTTCCTCTTCTTTTCATGCTGCTACTGCTCAGATGCGTGCGGCACCAGACTTTCCCTGTGCACTCCCAGCCTTCTTGAAATTGTTGCACACTGTTATGGAGCCAGCTGGTTTGTATGGGTGTGAACTCTGGGGCCTTCTATCTATTCCGGGTTTGTGGTCGTCTGGTTGGACCCTAGCTAAATTCTATAGCCTTACAGATCCTTTGGAGGTTAAGCGGTGCCGTCTGGTCCGTCAGTGGTTGCAGCTCCCTCAGTCTGTGCCTCTTTTGCCTTTGTTACATGAGCTTGGATCTGAACCTCTTGTGCATTGCTATGTTCGGCGTGCTGTTCGTTTTTATAACTGCCTTGTTGAGTTGGATGCTGCTTCAGTGTATCGAAGTGCTCTGCAACAGAACATTGATGATGCTCTCTCCACTCGCTCCCGTGCCCATAACTTTGTGGGGGCTCTTTTTCAGGTGCTACGGATCCTTTTGCCCCGTGAAGGTGGTCTTACTCGCACCTTGCGAGCTTGCCTGCCTTTGGATATTGATGGTATTGATGAGGCATTGCATACTCGGTACACTGAGCACATTCAGCGTCTGTCCCAGGTTGTCAATGGTCCTGGGTCCCGTACTGGTCTGTATTTCAGGGTTGTTGGTACACATGTTTTGGGCGTTGTCCCTTCTTTTTACTCATGTCGACTGTCTCATGGTGTGTTGGTACGTTTCTTGCGTTTTCGTCTTGGTTGCCATCATTTGCGTATCCATACTGGGCGTTGGCTTCCGCCCCTCCTTCCGCATTCTCAACACACATGTTTGCGGTGTAGCTCCACAGTAGTTGATGATGAGGCGCATTGTTTGTTTGTGAACACCCCACAATTGTTGAGGCTAGAGATTTGTTTCTGGCAGCTGTGGTTCCCCCCGTGGCCGCGTTGTCCTCGCTCAGGTATGCTGATTTCTGGGCACGTCAGCCACTGGCTGTGTCCCTCTCTCGGCCTTGGTCAAGTATGTGGCCGTGTGTGTTCGTGTCTGTTGGTACTGCCATCAGTCCGGTGGTACTGATGTGGTGGACTTACCGGATATCTTGCTCCCGGCAGGTCAATATTTGGATCTGTTTGATTCGGAGTCGGAGACAGATGTTCCTAGTGATTCGTCTGATGAGGAACTGGTTGAAGTCTAGATAGCTACATGTTTGGGTATTCGCCTTGGTTGGTGTGCTGGCCGTCTTGGGTGGTACATATGCGGTGGACTTACTGGACATCCTGCTTGGTTGGTGCTCTGGATTGTGTTTGATTTGGATACACCCATCAGTCTCCTGCTGGTGATTTGTTTGCCGTGTCCGTAGTTGGATGTCTGCTTGGGTATTCCTCTTGCTTGGTGGTATGGATTCCATTGTTTTTGGACCCATCCGATGGTGTGTTTGGTCGTTTCGACCTAGCAGCCCTTTGCGGTTGCCGCACCTTAAATTTTTGTTTGTTTGTTTGTTTATAGACCACCACATCCAAAAAAGGTTGGGCCACGAAGCACTTGATCCAGGGTCTAATTCTCAATTGGCCAACAATTGTCCTTGCCAGCAATTCCGACATCTCTTATATCATGAGATGTAGAGCCTTCCAGCCCTCCTGGCAGATAGAGGCGGGACAGTGTGCCACAGATGCCCTGTTTGTAACATGTGTTTCCCCCTTAGCCACGATGTGCCCCCCCTTGAGCCACAACAACAACAACAACAACAACAAACATTTAAGGTGTGGCAACCGCAAAGGGCTGCTAGGTCGAAACGACCAAACACACCATCGGATGGATCCAAGCACAATGGCTTCCAGACCACCAACCAAGCAGTACTGATACCGAAACATGTATCCAGGCAAGACAGAGCCCATGATCAAGAACACCACCCACTCCTCCATCGGTTGCAAGGGCATGGCAAACAACGCAATCCGCAGCTGTACAGAAGGGTGAGAAGGAACCAAACGTTCTTGCAACCTGCCCCATTCACGTTAGCCGGCATATGAGATGTCCCATGTCAAGGCATGCCTATAAGCTGCTTAAGGATCAGCATATGCCCTATCAAGTGATGTTGCGCTAAAACCGATCACATGGAGAATTTGCAACGGGATGTGCCAAACTGCCACAGAAGGCGGCACCTTGACATGTTTGCTCCTTGTTCAGCTGATCCCTGGCCACTGCGCGATCATATCTCTCTGCTTGGTCTTTCAGACAGCCCTCTGCCATCCAGCAATCATGCAGCTGGCCAAGCGTTCCAGCAATATGTCAATACCCTTTGTTGCCTTGGATCCTTGTCCTTGCGTCGACCTGACCTCTCTTGCACGAGAACAATGAGTACCTCAAAGGGTCACACTCTTCTGGCTTTTCTGCTGCACATGTATTGACGTCCTTGCCTTCCTCCTGCAGAAACTGGCCTTGTCAGCTTGCCTTATCAGGCTGGCCATGCTGCTGCGTGCAAGTGTACATTGTGGTGCCGTTGAACATTACACGGAGTCGCACCTTCATGCAGACTGAATTGCGCAAGCAAGCTACATATTTAGTAAGGAGCCCTTTACAAGAGGTTGACATCTTCGCCTTCAAGCTGCCGCCAGATAAACTCGAGGCGTGCCAACGGATGAGCTGTCATTAGGGCCCGGCTGATGACGTTGCGGTGCATACACGATACCTGCTTGCATTGAACGTGAACCCGTTCGCATTGTATCATTGCCTATGAAGTTACCCACGGTGACTACCTCGGTGTCTCCTCCTGTCAGGAAGGCCCGTCTGCACTCCTTTCGTGTCTTGTATTGGTCGTAACGAAAGATACATAGTCTCAGCCCAGGTTACATGCCATCAAATGGTCCGACGTCATTCGACAACCCTCAAGATCTTCCGGAAGTTGGCAACGTAAGCTCGCTTGGCATGTTTATGCGCATGCCAGGGATGCTTGTGAGCAAAAGGGCACTAACATGCGGATTACATTGTATTAATTTCAACCGTCCAGCTGAAACTCCACTCGCTCGCTATTTGCCAGTTACCCTGGTCCCTAGTCCAAAGACCCCTCGCACAGCTGTCCACGCTTCTGCACAACCTTTTGCAAGCAGCAGGTCAACCGCCATTCCTATGGAAGCGCTACAACCAGCCGCGGTGTTTAAGTACTTCCTTGAGCTCACACAGATTCCCCGGCCATCAAAGCAGGAGCACAAGTAAGCGGGTGCCCAAGTTCCAGATCTGCTCCTTGGGAAGCAGAGATATTGTCCCTGCATAGCAGAGGTGGTCATTTGAAGTGAAAGCAGTAGATCACATCGCACGTGCGGATAGAGCTCATAGACAAAATGTGATTCTCAACCATGTCAGTAGCGGGTCTATGACCTTGCCAGTGGACCTGAAAGACCAGGAGCAGCTTCACAGCATGATCACATCTGCATCATGTTGCACCTGTTATTGGAGCTTCTTTGCAACATTTGGGAAAGTAGCCTGTGACACTTTTGCTATGGCATGTCATTTCTTGTAGAGTGACCAGGAAAGGATGTCTTCAAAATTGCATCGACACCAGATGTGAAGTCCTCAGGCTGCGACTAATTCGATCTGATTCCCTAAAGGTTACCAACCACAGCTCATAATGCTGGCCAAGTCCTTGAAATGCTCAGTCACAGGAGCTCTTGTTGGGCAACTGTTGAGTAGTTGAGTGGTTGCTTACAGGCAGGGATCCCATGTCTTGCTGCACTGGAAAGCTGCTACTGCTGCTTGACAACTGAATTTTGACATTCATTGGTCTCACAGGGTCATCGACTGGCTAAAATATTTTGCGAAGGAGCACAATCTGACATGGAAACAGGACACCTTTGGGAATCTGGTCATCTTCAGGCCTGGGAGTGGGGGAGGAGAGGGTGCCCCGCCTGTGATCGTCCAGGTGTGTTCCGCTGGACCAGCAAGAAGCATGCTAGGTAGTATTTTGACCTACTGATGGATTCACACTTCATCACACAAAAAGGCGCATGCAAGCATGTGATATACAGTTGTGACAGCTTGAGGTGCGGGGCCTATGGCATCTTTTGCTATGGCATATCATGAAATGTAATGATATACACTTGAAATGGGCTTGCAAGCATGTGATGTACTTGTTATAACATGTCATGATATGTCCTACAGTAGCAAACAATGATATATCCCTAGACATGCAGTAATCATGCATGGCTGAAGCTCCCTAGTGGGCTACCTCACAAGCAGCGGCCCACCATTCTACAAAGAGGATGTCAGAGCGTGCCGTGGAAACTCAGGGCTGCCGGCGCCGCACATGGACATGGCCACAACCATATCTATTACTCACTCTGAATGAAGGGACTCTGTTCCACCTTGCTGTTCTTTATGATGCCTTGAGGTGCGGGGCCTATGGTACTTTTTGCTATGCCGTATCATGAAGTGTAATAGTGAAGGTACACTGATGCTGTGCTCCCTCCTTACTGTATGCAGGGCCATCTGGACATGGTGTGCGAGAAGAACGGTGATGTAACACACAACTTCAGCACTGACCCCATCCAGACAGTGGTAGAGAATGGCTGGCTAAAAGCTAAAGGCACAACCTTGGGAGCAGACAATGGGGTCGGTAAGTGGGCTGGGGTGTGGTGGGGTATGGGGGGTTGGCGGGGGGGGTGGGGTGGGTAACCCTGTCTGCTGGTTTTGCAAGGGGCCTGTTTGGGTCTGTGCTTTATACGTGTTGAGCTCCGGTGCTGCTGGTGTATTTTGACCGGGGCAATCGTGCGTAAGGCAGAAGGAGCCTAGACTATCATGGGAAGCATGTGCATGCTCCGTATGCTTGCACGGCTTGAATTGTTACACTTTCCATCTTACTTGCCAGAACTTCACTGCTCTGCTCGTCTTGTTGGACACCACTTCTATGTGTACTTCATTTGAAATGCTTGCAAGCCAGCAGTTTTGTGTGGTTTTGTATGCCATATCCCAGCTGTATTCATTCTTGCCTCCGCATATGATGCCCAACTGGCCACCAAACTACGTGCCTGTGGCAGCTGTATTGTCCCGCTTTGTTTGACGATTTGTCGGCGCATGTGCCAAGTATGATCACAGAAGGGAGCTCGGCCGAGACGCTCATTCAACCTTCCAGCGCCCACCCCGCCATATACCGTTGACCCAGGAGCCCAACCCCTGCAGAGCAGAGCTTGCTATTGATGATGATATGGTAGAGATGAGCCTGTGGAGTGGATGTTTTGGTGTGTAGGTCTATGTGTGCCAGAGGGAGATGATTTGTCATCCTGCGACTGGCTGTACAAATACAAATCTTTTCTACCTCCTTCCACTGGAATGCAAATATACAAGCAAATAGGCCTGAAAACATGGCGATTGGAAGCGGGAAGGAAAGAGTCAACGTGACTTCATCTTCCTGTGCTTGTGCAGGTGTTGCAGCTGCCATGGCGCTGCTGGCCCAGCCAGCTACTGCTAAGCTGCCGCCCTTAGAAGCTCTCTTTACCTTGGAAGAGGAGATCGGCTTGAATGGTGAGCTACATGAAGCTTCTAGGGCTTAAGGGAGAAAGCTGCTAATCTTGACCTGCTTCGACTTGCCACCATGCAGCCCCAATGGCTTGCCTGATGTTGCTCCCGTGCTGCGACGAATTTAACGAATGGGCAGGGTCACAAGTGCATATAAACAGGGACACACTTGGCACTTGATAAGCTCAGCATGTATGTTGAGAATGTTAAAGTATTATCCTTCCTAAGGAATGGTTCCTTTGTGGTTTACTGGATGTTCTTGCAAAGCATTTCAGTGGTTGAGTCTCTTGCATCTTGTGGCATTGTGTATGGCATGGCTATCATACAGACTGACTTGCAGCGGGAGCTGAAACACGGATTGAAGTCAACTGTAAGCTCTGGGAAGAGCATCAACTCTGGGTGTGGAAAGAGCTTGTTTGTTTAGAAGAGCAGGCCTTGGCAAACAGTCCGTGAGCATTGCCCCGCTCTGTCAAGGGCACAGATTTTGGCATTCTTGGACTTTCCTTGGCTGCGACGATGATATGTACATGATTGACAACGGCACATAGTCCAGTGGGCAATCTATCCGAAGTGATGTATCATTAACATGCCATAGCAACAGGGCCATAGGCGCCGCACCTCAAGCTGCGTACTTCCTGTCTCCTGCAGGTGCTACTGCCCTGGATGGGTCAATGTTGACTGGTAAGACTTTAGTCAACCTGGACAGTGAGGACTGGCCTATTATCTACATTGGGTGTGCTGGCGCTGGTGACACTAATGTCACCCTGGATGTGTCACTCAGTGCCGCAGCGGTGCCACAAGGTGCCAAGCTATACAAGGTAAGTGTCCGCTTACTGTGTTTATTCATTTGTCAAGCATGCAGTGAGTTGTACTGTCTCTCTACAACATGGATTGGAAGTAAACACACATAACTTTGAGATCGGATAGTACCTTGTAGTTTCTTGAGCAAGACCACCGCACAACCCTCCGGGCCGTGCAGCAGCCGAGCATGACTCCAACTAGTTTCTTAATGGGGTGGGAGTATAAAGTATAGAGAGGTAGAGAGTAGTTTGGATAGTAGGGGCTGAGGTTGCTATACCATGCGTTTGCGCTGTTGCTTTGCAGCTTTCTCTCACAGGACTTCAAGGAGGCCATTCAGGGCTTCAGATAGACCAGGGTTTAGGGAATGCTGTTCAGCAGCTAGGCATGACTCTATGGCAGCTGCTGTCGCCGCCATCTGGAGCAGCGGGAGGCATCGCCCTGGTGGAGGTGGCTGGAGGGGATAAGAGGAATGCTATAGCAAGAGAAGCATCTGCTCTACTGCTGGTGAGTAGCTGATTGATAGCGGGGTTTTGTTTTGTAGTAAACCCTAACAACCCTAAACTTTAAACCTGACCAGATTGACCAGGGGGGTGTCGATTCAGATAACATGGGGAGGTTCAGCGTAGCTGCTGGTGAGCAGATCAGACGAAGTAGCTAGTGCAGGTGCTGGTGGGGGATGGCAAGTAGGGGATGATGGAGCCTGTCACAAACCCTGTGTTTTGCCCCTAGCTTGCACCCCTGCGTTTTGGCCTGTACCTTGGCAAGTAGGGGATGCCGGAATTGGCCACAGGCAATAGCTTGTAGCTTCCTGGGGAGGCCTGCTCTTGCTGGATGGATCGCAAGCTACATAGAATGGAATGACTAATCATGTTAACTAGTTGGCACTTTGGTTCCTCCTGTATTATGTTATTAATCCACCCTGCCTGGCCTCTTGTCGACGATGCACTACTTGTGAGCCTCCTGTATCTCATCTAATCTAGGAAGTCGTGGATACAGCGCACTTGGTATTCCTATTAACCAGCGCCTCCCTCATCTGTCAATGTGGCTTGCAGCTCACCCCAGAGGCTGCAGCAGCAGCTCAAAAGGTTGTAGCAACAAAGCTTCATGAGCTACAGCTGGAGTATGGGGCTGTGGAGCCTGGGCTGCAGCTACTGCTACTGCCTTCCCCTGGTGCTGCAGCTGTAGCAATGGAAGCAGCTGATGCGGAGAAGTTGGTGACTTTGATGTGCATACTACCACATGGGCCTGTCAGGATGTCTACTGCTGTCCCAGGTAGGGTTTAGGGTTTTAGCTTAGGGTTTAGGGTTTAGTTTAGGGTCTTAGTTTAGGTTTTAGGGTGCAGAGGGGTATGGAATTTGCATTGCATGTGGCCGTTAAGGACGAGGGTAGCATTGGGGCGTTCCATGTCGTGTTGGGAAAAAATTATGTTGGTGCCGTGGTTGAGTGGGGCTCGGATCTGCATGTGGATCTGATATGTATGCTACCCTTTGGGCCTGTCGGAACGTGTACTGTTCCCCCAGATGGGCTGCAGGGATCAGCATTATTGCTACTCGCTGTCACATCTGGTTCTGCTGCAGTCTGATCAAATGGAGAGGGCAAACCCCATGCACTTGAAGTAAGGAATGCTATACAAATGAAACATGCTTTGGGTACATGCCCCCTTAGAGCTGCTACTCTAAGAAAAAGAGACAGAGAGCTACGCAAGGAGGGGCATGAGTTGGCCTCCCGCGTAAGATGAAATGAGGGCCCCATTAGGGTAAGGTTGACACTGGACCGGCCTACCATGCTAGTGTAAGAACTCCCCACACAAGCAGCCAACCCATCCACAAGACTCTTGAAAATTGCTGTCTTCCCAGACCGCTGATAGTCCACTGCAGTATTAAAGTGTACTAAACTGGGATAAGACTTGAAAAAGTTTATCTCTGCTAAAGTTTCTCTCTGACACTGTGGTGGTGTTGTATTTTGCCCACAGGGCTTGTGGAGACGTCGACGAACTTTGCTGCCATTAAATCCTCAGTCACGCCTCCCCCAAGCAGCCCCACAGAGGTGACATACACATACATCAACAGCACAAGATCTTTCCTGCCCAGAGCCCTAGAGGCAGCACGCAGCAGGATTGTTGCGGCTGCTACTGCTGTAGGCGCTAGGGCTGAGCTAAACCCTGCTTACTCGGGCTGGGCCCCAAACCCTGAGTCGCCTGTGCTGCAGTTGACCAAGAGAGCAGTGGCAGGGGTCATAGGCAAGGAACCAGAGGTGGGTGCTATGTATGTCTTCATTAGTTAACAAATATAATTTATTATGTAAATTAATCTATTTATATATATTATTTATGATAGCAATTAGGTGCTGTCGAGACTTTGTGAGGTGCATGCGTTTCCTGTCTATGGTCACTCCTGCATTGTCAAAAGGGTCGCTTGATGCTTTCTTCTACAGAAGAAGAGAGACTTGGGCAATACTGACTGCCATACCTCTAGGTAGCTGTAACTTCCCCATGTGCAATTAACAATGGGACCTGCCTGATGTTATATGAGGATGATTAGAGACTTAACCCATGCAGCATATGTAGTGATTTGAATTTGCAGCAGAGAGAGGGGAATTGGACAGTACTGGCAACCCCATGTTCCTGCAAGAACCTTCTTGGTACTGCTTTGCACTTTGTCAAGATGCCATCTCATAAGGAGTAGTGCTTTTTCTGTTTCAAGGAAAACAGACCACAGCACAGTACCAAGCTGCATATGTTCCTCTAGCAATAAGGGTATGCCATGAACAAAGCCAGCCATGCGCATTGTTCTTGCAGTGGTTAGCTGTTGCTGCTCCTGTGCTAGGTTTTAGGGTTCATGGCTGCTTCTACCTGGTTGTTATTGCTGGAAATAACTGCTGATACTGCTGCCTGCTGCTAGGTTTCTGCCTTTGGTGCGGCTGTAGCGCTGCTGCTGCTGATATCCCCTCTCGCTCCTCAGAATTGCTGCTGCCTTTGCTAGTTGTGCGTTGCGGCGTCCTGTTCATGAACTGCACCTGCGGTAAATGGTGATCCTACTACACTGCTGCTCGCGCTGCTTATCAGATGGCAGACGTCAGATCATTCGGCTCCATACAGGGGACGCTCGTGACCGAGCCAAAGCAGATTCCGTGATGATCTATATAATAGCGAACTGACCAGCTAATGTTGGTGTTCGCGCCGCTGCGATGATCTCGCAGGTCACGGCTATCCATGCTGGTCTGGAGTGTGGTATCTTGGGGGAGCGGTTGCCTGGGACGGACATGGTCAGCTTTGGCCCTACCATCTTAGGCGCGCATTCACCGGACGAGCGACTGGAAGTGGCGACTGTGACACCTTTCTGGAAGGCTCTGCTGGGTCTCATGTCTGACCTAGCTGATCGCAATGCATAAACGATTCCAAGGTGTGGCATGAGGTGGGATCGGCAGGGGCTGCAGATGGGCGGAGCATCCTGCGCACGTTGAAACCGCTATACTATGTATTCTATTCACGAAGGAGGGTTTTATGTCTTGAATGCACCTGGAATGCGCAATGAGTAAAGGTCCTGTAGGTAACCGAGCAAGAACCATGCAGGAGAGCTATTTGAGCGCTGACTGCTCTGTGGTACCAGAACAATGTAACGGTACAAACCGGTGTATAGGATGCAGTCAAATTGGATTTGCAGGCTCGGCGTGCTAAGAAGTGATGATGGTACTGCATCCTAGTGACTGGTGCGGTTACTTTGTATGGGGTCGATTCTGGCTTGCCCTAAACGCAGACGGGGGCATGACGCATGCCCCATGTTTTCGAGTTGCTGCGTAGCGGTAAGATACACGTGCAATCCGCATGATAACTTGTGTGTAATTGGATTAGGGCTGCAGTACATCGCATTGGTATGTAGCGGGAGCTGCAAGAAGGACATTTCAGAGCTGTTAGGAACGAGGCCGGAATGTGATTTATAGGGCGTACACTATCTTATGATACAAGCATCCATCAGTAGGAAGGCGGCTCAGGGGATAGGTTTCTTCTGTAAGTACTTGGGCATCCGATGGAAGTCCGGGGAATAGCCCCGAAGAAATGTTGTCCACCTTGATTTGGTGGCAACATGAGCGGATGTAAATACTAGTATCCTATGCATTGACTTGTTAATGATTTATTCTGGGCTTTTGACGTGTTGCCGCATATTCTCGCAGGACATCCAGTTCGCGGGCGGACGTGGCACCCGTACTATGGGGTCCACAGAGCGCCCTTCGTCCGCCACCAAAGCGAAAGCTGAAACGGCCGTGGGAGCTAGCCCTTTCACGGCAGAATCTCCACGCTCTCTTTATACCTCCGGAAAGCTAGCTAATGGGGGCCAGCCTGGGTCCCCTGTATCATCCAGTCAGATTCCAAAGTCGACCCGAGTGCCCTCGACTGCGAGTTCCCCGCGTGGCGCCGATGGGGCACCTAAGCAGCCGGGTTCAGCCAGGGGGTCTAGTGTAGGAACTGGCCCAGCAGCAACAGCAGGTAGCAGACCTCCTGGGAGCCCTAGCACAGCAAAGCTATCAGCACATCCCATAGATGCTCCCGAGACTGCCTCAGGCCCGAATAGCCCTCTATCTACCCTAAACCCACGACGGGGTCCCTCAGATAGCCCAGCACTGAAGTCAGCGGGCCAGCCTGCCAGCCCATCAAAACGCCTCAGTACTGGTGACCCCTCTGCAGCAGCAGCAGCAGTAGCAGTTGGTGGGGCAGGGCCAGTAAGCCCTTCTAGACGACCGGGTACAGATCCTGCATCACCTTCAGCAGCACAAGGAGCAAAGCCTAGGGCAGGTGTGCCAGTCAGCCCATCTGCTGCTACTGCTGGTGCTGCTGGCTCGCCCAAAGCAGCACCAAGTCCTGGAACTCCCACTAGTCGCACTATAACTTCAAACTCTGGTGGGAATGCAGCTACATCTAATGCTACAGCTGCTTTCTTCAGGGCAGCAGCAGCAAGACAACCTACTTCCTCCAATCCAGGTGACCAGGCAGCAGCAGCAGCAGCATTAAGGAGCGGGGAGCACCCTGTCACCGGCACACCCAGAGTAGTGCGCCGTTTGACGTCGTCCAATGCAGGAGGAGGCCGTGCGAGTTCAGCAGGAATAGTAGCCGCGGCGAATAATGGCGCATTGCAGAGTGGAGAGCACCCAGCACCAACCGGAACGCCCAAAGCTCGCCCGGTATCTGGCAGCGGCGGGGGAGGATCATCGGGAGCAGGTGCTGAATCCGTATCAGCATCAGCTAGCAAGAGCAGCAGCCGTCGCAGCATTGGCCCAAAGGGTACCTCCGCAGCTGGGCCTGCTGCATCTCCGCTGATGACCATGAGCAGCTACGACCCCTTGGCACCTTCTTGCGATTATGCAGGACAGGAGAAGATTATGCCGGGGATTAGTGGGGTTCAGCTGCGACGCTCTCGGTCGAGCTCCCTCTCTGGGTTGCTCACTGAGGCTTTGGGTGGGTCCGGGAGGCTTCTGGATGATGCGAGAGGCTCACGGCCAGTGGGAGGTGCGGCTGCAGCTGCTTCTCCTGTCCCTCCAAGCCCGAGCTCGTCAGCCAGGGCGCCCAGCGCTGTACCAGGGGCGACTGCCACGGCCTCGGTCGCAGCAGCAGGTGGTAAGACGCCCCGCACTGCGCAACAAGCACAGCTAGCTGCGAAAGCGTCAGCAGATTTGGCGATGGCGTCATTAGCGCTGGCGGATCGGGGCGGCGGCGATCGGTTGGATCGGACGATGGATCGGTCAGATAATCAAACGTACAGCCCTGAGAACTCCGGCCGTTCTTTTGAGGCGCCAAAGCAGCCGGCGCACAGGAGCTTGCTACGGCAGGCATCCTCGCAGGAGCTTTTTAACCCAGCGTCGGCGTTCATAGGTAGCAGCACTGCTCTTGCTGCCTCTAATCAAGTGTCTGGGCCTGTCCCCACTGGTAATTCAGCTATGGGGGGGTTAGGAGCTGCGCGGAAGGTGCCTTCAACCGCTGGTGGGTTGGCGGCGATGATAGCGGATAGCACTGCTGCGATCCCAGCGGCAGTAGCAGCTGCATTAAAGGTGGTCAAAAGCCCAAGTCAAAGTCTGTCCACCAGTTTGACTAGGTCGAGCATGAGTGCGAGCATGACCCGGTCGGCAGCGGCAGCCCAGAACCCTGTGCCGCCGCCACCAGCAGCAGTAGCAGCAGCTTTAGCAGCGGCAGCAGCAGGACTAGGAAGCCCTACGGCTGCAGACAAGGAACAGGGGGTAAGAGAGCCAGCTAACTATAAGCCAGCATCGGTGTGCAAGCCGGCGGGGGTATCGCCTATAGCGTCTCGCAGCGGGACACCTAAGTTTGGGGACAAGCCACAACCCCTGCCCGCGCCACCCGAGGTTAGTCCGTTGCAGCCTGCTAGCCGCAGTAATTCTCCAATGCGCAGCCCCACAAAGAAGGGACCTACATCTGCCAATGGCAAACCAACAGCCGAGCCGAGCTCCCCTCTATCTACCTGCTCTACACCAGCATCTGTTGCGACGTCATCGACAGCAGCAGCACCGAGGACGCCGAAGGCATCCACACCAGGAGCTGCAGCAGCAGTAGCAGCAGGTGCCAGTCCAAAGGCACGGGGGTCAGCGCCAGGTGCAGCAGCGGCAGCAGCAGGGGCAGGACTGGCAGCAAGAGCAGCACAAGAAGCAGCAGCATCAGCAGCAGCGGCAATACATAAGACTCGCACGATTAGTAAGAGTGGGTGTGAGACTGGGAGTAAAAACGGTAGTGATGGGAGTAAAGCGTCGCCAGGGTTTGTACGGACAACAACAAGTAGTACGGATAGGTATAGTAGCGAAGAGGTGACGAGCACACCCCGTGCGAGTGGAACTTTGACGCCCCACTCCGGAGGGGGAACTCCTCGGAGTGGGCGAATGACACCGCATTCCGGTTCTTCGGCGGCGGCTGCCTTTGATCCCCACCACCACTACCAGCAGGAGCAGCAGGGGCAGAACGTACAGCAGCAGCAGCCCTCGGCAGGAGGTGTCGATGGCGAGCCGCAGAAGAAGGGTGGCCGTCGGCCGAAAGGGTCCGCCACGACAGAAGCCCCGCTCGGCGGTGCGCCGGCGCACGGCGAGACGGAGATAGAAGCTCAAGGGGATGTCGAGGCTGGAGAAGCATCTGAGATGCGGAGAGGGGTGGGGCGGCAGCAAGAAAGCGGGGTCGGGAAGAGAGCAGAGGGAGATACTGCGGCAGCGAATTCGGCAGCAGCACCAGCAGCAGCAGGGGGGGGACGAGTCGAGTCAGGGAGGAAGAAGGGTGGCTGCTGCCGGCCGAAGTGGTGGATGGTATTGGCAGCACTGGGTGTTCTGTTGGTGGTAGTGGGGGTGGTGGTGGGGGTGGTGGCGCCGAAGTTTGTGCAGAAGCAGACGGGCGCGGTTATGGTGGGCGGGACGGCGAGTGTGTGGTATGCAGGGTCGGTGGGGGTGGCGGCACAGGCGGCTGCTACAAAATGGGCATGTGAGGACATCTTTGGGACGGCGGAGGTAAGATGGGGGAGTCTCAGAGGGATAAATGCTTGGTTAATTAGTATAGATGGTTGAAAGATGATTATTAGAGGGTGTTGGGATCTTGTGTTTAGGGTGTTGCAGCAGGGGTATTTGGTTTTATACCCTAGTACGTTGTGTATTGTGTATTAGGGTATCAGACTAGTTACCCCTACTTGGAGTGCACGCTCTTGGACTGTGCCTCGTACATGCCTAGAGTCAAGCTGTCTAAATCGCAGTGCAGCTACAAAATAATCCTTCATTATAGAACTGCTTGTTTGGCACATTCTTCAGTTTTTTCCCTTTAGTTAAAAATGCATTTTACTTTTGCAACACACGGTGGCCATATATGCACCAGCTTGGCAGTACATTGCAGTCGGGAGCTGGTGTGTTTTTGCTGTAGAGTAGCTGGTTTGTCTGTTTGTTGCTTGACATTCAGGCCCCATGTAAAGCAGCGCAATTTTTGCTCCAATATGAAGCCACAGTGTCTGTGTTTTGAATCAACAATACGATTCAACTGTGTTTATCATACCGTCAGTGCCTATGCCCCATACCTCCTTACCCTCAATCAGTCATTAGTCATTTCCTTAATGAATGACTAGTGTGCTGTGCAAGGATGCCTGCAATGTGTTTTTGTTGGGTTCCTGGTTGTCGGTGGGTTAGTTCCCATGTCCCTTGCTTAACAATACAACACTAACCATTGTGTTCCCTATCTCTGATACAGGCGCAGAAGGCTTATAAAGACACCGTCCAACTTGCCTTCGCCTCGGCAGCGACTCTGAATATGAACAAAGTCAACGTAGCAGAACTGACTTGCAACGGCTTGGCTGTGGGTGACTCAATGACCGCGAGACCAACTGCTGCACCCCCAGCAACAGCTACAGCCGCCCCAGTCAAACCTTCCAGGCGGCTGTTGGACTTCCTGTCAAGCAGCAGCAGCAGTAGCAGCAGTGGGGGCAGCAGTAGCGCATGGCGGAGGCTACATGAGGCTTTGGGTGTTAGGGCTTTGAAGCAGTCTTCAGCCTTGGCGGCTCCTTTGGCTGTTGACCACACGGTGCAGTTGGTTGGACCCTTTGACCAACAGCAAGTGAAGTATGTTAGGGTTCTAGTGGAGGTGAGTGTACCAGGGTTTAGGGTTTAGGGTTTGTAAAGTGAGTGTGACCTGAGAGTCACCCCTGCACATGTGGGAGCAAAGGGTTTGTACATCAATGGACCTCTATCTACCATGTACTTCAGGCATGCCTGTCAGATACCTAAAAGCAGATCACATTGATGCTCTGTTATATTGTTTTTATCATTTATTCATCCTGCCTGGCCTCTTGTCGACGGTGGACTACTTGCAAGCAAAGGAATAGCCCAGGGCTAGATGCTTTTTTGGCTTTGGTGGGCCCACTGTTAGATATGCCTCTGAGATTTGAAAAGCGAGTAATTGCAAGAGCTAATGAATGGACGCTGTCACACCATCTTTGTCATTATTTATCATAGTTGAAATTCATGATATGCCATAGCAAAAAGTGCCATAGGCGCCGCACCTCAAGCTGTCGCAAAGAATAGCGAGGTGGGAAAAACCAACTGCACTCCCTCCTTGCCCTGTGTCTGCCCTCGCTCTTTCTTGGTTTATTTTTTACATTGTTTAATTATTAGTTATCATATATTTTTAGTAAATATATAACAATTACGTGATTTCATGCAGACTGATGCAGCTGCCCTCCTGGAAGGCCCCCTTGAGATGCTGCTGGGCACGACAGTGCAAGTGCAACCCGTCAAAGAGATCCCACCCCAAAAGCCATCAGCAGTACAACCACCCGAAGGCACTACACCCCCAACAGATACCCCAAGCAGCAGCAGCAGCAGTAGCCCTCCTCCATCTCCTGCCCTCGGACCCCCCTCCCCTCGTCCCCCTCCCTCCCCCTCCCCCACTGCATGTAAAACCTGCTGGCAGTACCCTAAACCCTCCCCTAAACCCTCACCATCACCATCACCTGCTGCAGCCACTGGAGCAGCAAACGCTACTGCTGCCTCTCCCTCGCCATCTCCAGCAACTGCATCCTCCCCAAGGCCCTCTCCCTCTCCCTCCGCCTCTCCCTCTCCCTCCCCATCCCCTCGACCATCACCTTCCCCTTCCCCCTCTCCCTCTTCACCTTCCCCCAGCCCCTCCCCAGCGACAAAGCCTTCCCCTTCTCCTTCCAACACAACAACCACATCTCCGTCCCCTTCCCCATCTCCCTCTCCCTCACCTTCACCCTCGAAGTCCCCCTCGCCCTCTCCATCGCCCTCGCCCGCTCCCTCTCCCTCTCCCTCACCTTCGCCCTCGGTGTCCCCACAGCCGTCCCAGTCTCCGCCACCTCCCGCTTCCTCTTCCCCATCTCTTGCCAGCCCCTCCTCCTCACCACCGTCCACCCCCACCTCTCCTTCTCCCTCACCCTCTCCCTCCCAAGGACCCACCAACTCTCCCTCCCCGTCTCCCTCCCCGTCCCCCACCCCGGTTCCCTCACCTTCCCCCTTCCCATCTCCCTCACAGTCGCCCTCGCCTTCTCCCTCCCCCGCCCCCGTCGTCTCCCCCGCAGACTCCCCAACCCCTTCCCCCTCCCCCTCCCCCTCTCCCACCCCCACCTCTTCCACCTCTCTCACCCCCTCCCCTTCCCCCACTCCTTCCCAATCCCCCACCCCTTCCTCCTCTCCCTCTCCCACCCCCTCCCCTTCTCCCTCTCCCTCTCCAACCCCCTCCCCTTCTCCCACTCCTTCTCAATCCCCCTCCCCCTTCCCTTCTCCATCCAGCCCATCCTCGCCCTCTCCCTCTCCGGCCGTCTCCCCATCAGACCCCCCGGCTCCATCTTCCGCCCCTTCCCCCTCCCCCACCCAATCACCCGCTTCCTCCCCTTTACTGTCCTCTCCCAACCCAACACAGCCGTCCCCCCAGCCAAGCCCCAACCCCAGCAGCAGCAGTGGCAGCAGCAGCAGCTCTCCTTCTCCTTCTCCTCTCTCACCAAGTCCCTCTCCCTCCCCCCTCACATCCCTCGTTTCCCCCTCTCCCTCCCCTTCAACCTCCTCCGCGTCACCACCCATCCCGTCCTCCCCATCGCCACCTCCCTTTCAGATAGCTGCAGCCACATCGCCTCGGCCCTCCACATCATCCCCTTCTCCTCCCCCATCCCCCACTCCTACCAACAGCACATCTCCAAGTCCCTCTCCTACACCCGCAACCTCCCCCTCCCCAACCTCCCCCTCTCCATCACCACGCCCAACCACCTCCCCTACTCCCTCACCCTCCCCTACCACCCCGGTCTCCCCCGAGCCAAAGGTGAGCCCCTCTCCTCAATCCCCCTCCCCGCGTCCTTCTCCATCTCCCTCCTTGAAACCGGACATGCTTTCTGATTCTACCAGCAACGGTACAAGTCCACCGCCATCCGTCACCAGCTCTCCAGCTCCATCTTCTAGTGACACCTCTGTGTCACCCGGGTTACCTGGTGACATTAATGTCACTAGCCCAGACAGCCGCACTCCTACAGATGAGGAATTGGTTGGTCCAGATGATCAATGGCTTCCTGAAAGCCTTGCACCAGAGGGTTCAACAAACGCCACTGGTGACGGCGAGTCACCAACACCGTCACCAGAAGTCACTTCTGGGTCACCAGAGGCACTGCCAGGAGGAGATGGTGTTTGGGGCGCTGAGTTCCCTCAAGGCGGCAGTAATGATCCTGCTGCAACACCAGAAGTAATCCCTTGGTCTTTCACCAAGCCCAAGAGTCTCTAGGGACGCTCCAAAGGAGCAATCGTCGAGTGACAGAGTGTAACTCATCATGGCAGTAGAGTTCAGGTAGCGGCCTTGGAGCTAAATATGCAGGCGTGCTGCTGTCCTCTATATGGCCAGCCAAATGACCAGCCAGTAGGCAGACCCCGTTCCTGCACGGTTGCGCGTTGAGCTGCTAGTAACAGTAGTGACTTGCTGGCCCACATGGCCTAGAAGCATGTGGTCTTGGTCTTGAAGGGATCATCTGTGTGCATTCAGTGTGGGTATGCTACAGCCCAGGTTTAGGAGCAAGTGGATTAGGGTTAAGATTTAGGGTTTAGCAGGGTTGAGTGGGTTAGGGTTAGGGATTTTAGCGGAGGCTGAGTGAGTGCCCGCATCGGTCGCAATGCCAGAGGGCAATCAACTCATGTAATAGCTGTCCCAACTGGTTAGCATTTTGAACAGCATGCTATTGAAGGAGAGGCAGGGCCTTGTGGTGTAAGAGCACAAGAGTTGCGTTGGAGCAGGAGAGTAGGCCAATCGGTCTGATGTTCATTGCTTGCCTGATATGATGCATGGAGAGGAAGGTGCCGGGAATTCTGATATCAATGAAGGCAAGGGACTTTGTTCCATCACGTGCAGATGAGGTTTGTTAGAACCAGTGAATGAGTTGAATGAATTCCTGAGTTGAGGCCAGATGTGTAGTTTGCTGTTTGGTATTTTATTACATTTCATGATATGCCATAGCAAAATAGTGCCAAAGGCCCCTGTCTGCTGTTTGGTATCATTGCAAGAGGCCATCTGCCTCTCTGAAAGGCTCCAGAGGGATGCTAAGTGCAAAGCAGGTCTCAGATGGTGACTGCAGTCTGGCAGAATGAAGCAATGGATGGGTATACCATTCAAAATGATGGAATGATGTTCAGTGTTTCCTGGTTCTAACTAAGTTAGTGGCTTTGTCACTCCTGTGGTGAACTGTGTCACCGCATGTGTGCTGATGGGTTTGCCCATCTAAGATTTACATTGGCAGACCCGAGGTACTGAGTCTGGGCACATGAAAGGGGAAGGGGTTCCAGGAGTGGTGGCCTTGAATGTTGGGGGCATGGCTTCGACAGGACAAAAAGAATCGGTGGGCTAGCTTGGAGTCGAGTAGCTAGTGGAGGAGTTATGTTTGATTGCAGAGGGATATGATTATACTGTTGTGCATTTCGGCATGAGGGAGCAGAAGGCGTTGCATAACTGCAGGGGCTTATCCTCTGGATGCTTGGGTCTTCAATCTGATGCAAGTTGTGAGGTGTATTTCAGCACTGAAGAAAAGGCGGGAAAGTTGTTTACAACTGCTTGACGATGGTAGAGAGGGTGAAATCATGCCTGAAGGTTATCTCCCCTTTGATTACAACCTATGGCGGATTATGGGACATGATATAGATTAATTGCATATGACTTTCATGTTACTGGGCACCTCTTAGGCATGGCTATGTACTGGTTAATAGTCTGTGTTAGTTCTGGAACTGCTGCTGCTCTGCGATTCTCCACATCTGGGTGAGAGTATTTTTGGCATAAAATGTATACAATGTTCTGATGATATATGCTGTTGCGTTGCTGTTTGTTTGCTGGATGTACCCAAAAAATCAAAAACCCAAAAAAAATCAAAAAATTAAATTGTGTGTGCACTTTTCCAGGGCCAGTATTCTGCATCATTGTATCTGCTTGGACATGCATGATCATGGAGTTCAAACTGGTGGATGGTGTTCAGTTTTTCCTGGTTCTATTTGTGTTAGTGGCTTGCCACCCCTGTGGTGAACTGTGGCACCGCACGCGTGCCGATGGGTTTGCCAATGTAAGATTCACACACACACACACACACATCTAATTTGAGCATCTATCTCAGTGATGGTAAGATATGAGCATTACAAACTGATGTTCTGTTTCTGGGGCGGGCTGATGCTATGACTTCAAGAAAGGGTGGTGGTCGCTGCTGGTGGTGGTGGTGGAGCTGATGTGATTGGAGGCGTATGTGATTGGAGCTGATATGATTGGACGAGTTGTGATTGGAGCTGATGTGATTGAAGGTGTATGTGATTAGAGCTGATGTGATTGGAGCTGATGTGATCAGAGGGAATACATGATTAGAGCTGATGTGATTAAAGGAGTCACAGATTTGCACCAGCCTTACCTTGATGTCACTAGAAGATCACCATCTCCTCAATGTCTGTAAGATGGGTTGTATTCTGCTCAGCTCTGAGATAGCAGCTCAGTAATTTCTGTTGCTGCTATGTCATTAGGTAAGCTTAGCAGGATTCTAAACCTGTTATTCAATCGTTTTTTTGTCGATGGTCTGTAAGACTGCCAGAGTGCCCAATTAGTGTGTTTTACATCTACCTTTAGACAGCCGGGATTATGCACATGGGCCTACAAACGCACTGCTGACTTATTGTTCTGTTATCAAGGAATATTCAACCACGGGTATCAGGTCTTCTGTACCCTTTGTCGTTACTTTTGCATGTGCCATTCATGTTAGTTTTATCAAGCATGTGCCAAGGAGAGTCAGTAGGGTCACGTAGCCCATCCAATCTTAGTTGGATTTGGTAGTGACATTGGTAGCTCAGGAGGTGGAGGGCTATTTTGCAGTGAGTTGTGAGTTGCAAAACTGTGCTGATTCATGAACTGCTTTTTGCGGTTGCCACACCTTAAATGTTTGTTGTTGTTGTTTCTTCAAACGTAAAAGGAAGCTCTATTGGGGCGAGTTGCTTTTCTTCAAGTGTGAAACTATCACCGTGACAGTGCCTAGTGGTGAAACCGAGTGGTTGGATGGCATGAGTTCCAGTAAGGGTTTATGTATTTTTAGGGTTGATGGGTTTTGTATGTAAGCAAAGGTGACATTTTATCACAATGGCCCATCGTCTGCTCTATCTGGCACGTCAGCAGTACATGGCTGCTTTTCAGTGCTTTTGCACGGTTTTGATAGGGGCCCACTCCCTTAACGTATGCAACAAGGGAATTTCCCCTTGTCTCCGAGTCTCTCTCTCGCTTCTCTCTGTGTCTCTCTGCACGGTTTATTTACTGATATTGAGGCATCAGTTCCGACCTAGACAGCTAAGAGATGTGGCTTTGCTGGTGGCGGGTTGCGCTGAGATAGGACAGCTGCACGCATTTCTGCAGTGCAGGCTGGCTGGGACCTCCGTCCGGCGGATGCCTTTGATGAGCCTTTCATTGATCTGCATCTGCAAGGAGTGTAGTGGGCGTACGTTGGTGCATGACGGTCCGCATACTCTCATGTCGAGCTGGACAGCATGCGTCAACAGCGCACTTTGACATTTTATGAAAGCCAAGCCCTTCTGAAATGGATGCTTCAATTCACAGAATTGGGGCCTGGAGGAGTCCTGGGAAGATCCACTAGTGAGCCTGATGGACAGATTTAGTGCGTTGTGCGATGCTAACAAGGGCCCATTCATGTATGATTTGGCTGTGGCTGGCATGACGAGGGCAAAACTTTCGGCTCTAATAAAGGCTGTCTGGGCTTCTGCCTAGTGAGGGCCGGGTGGGTGAGCCGACCAGACTAGAGACGTCACGACTTGCCAGGAGACTGATGTTCATACTTCAGGGGCTTGCCTGTAGACTGACGCTGTATGCTGACATGTAAGCAGCCGCCTGAAGGAACTTGGGATTCTGCTTGCATGTGCTGCAGATGGTCGCCATGCCTGTAAGCGAAGCAATGAAATTGTTCACAAACAGGAAGCAGCTCGGATCATTTCAGCTGCGCTCAGGCAGAGTGTCATCTCGGTTCACAGCAATCAGGCCTGCAGCCAAAGGAGCAGAGCTCCAACCTCAACGAAGTGCAGAACAGGATGCGTACAAACTGCGCCTGTTGACAGCCTCTGCAGCAGCGCTCGTTGCGTTCCAAGGACTGTTAGTCCCCTGTGCGCTGGCAGACGGCAGCGAAAGCAGGATCCAATACTTAAAGGGCGTCATTCAGAAGGACTTCGTGGACAACCAGTACTACGTAACAGGGAAGCTCACCAAGGAGGCCTTTGAACCCAACTGCCTCTTCACCGATCCCACCACACGAGTTGAAGGTAAGCAAAATTATAAAAAGGCTTAGTCGGAAGATCTGGTAGCATGCTGGTAGCATGCTGGTAGCTATTAGCAAGCTACCAGCATGCTGCCAATGCCGCTGCTTTAATGCTCTTGCCCACCTCTCACGGGCCGCTTAGAATCAGTTGTTCCTTGGGATGGGAGGCAATGGGGGATGGTTCCATGTGTTCCAAAGTGGTTGGAGAGGGTATGTTTTGTTAACTTTCTGGTACTTTGGGCCAGCAACAACGCTGGAACAGGTTTTAGTTCCTCTTAGGGCTGGGTTGATGGTACGGATGGCAGGAAGTTGGCAGGAAGGAAAAGGGCAGGTCCTATAACTAAGTAGGCTGCCTAGCGTATGGTCTCGTTACCTGGCAGCGTGGGAGTCCACCTGGTATCCGGGTCGAAATGAACAGCATGCTGGCTATCTGGTAATCACTTCACTTAGCTCTAGATCAATCAATCAATCAAAACGCAAGACCAGCTATGCCAATGGCCAAACAAACCTAGGCCATAAACACAAGGCTCTTGATCCTCTAGAGCTCTAGACCCTGGCGGAATCTCCACTTCTCATATGTGCTGCTGCAACTCCATCAAACCAGCGCAATCAAGGTTCACAAGCGTTTAGGCATGTAGCTAATCTTAGCTGAACCCACAATGGCTTTACTGCTCTATTGGTCTACCTCGCTGTTCTTTGTGACCGCCGTTGAGGTGCGGGGTCTTTGGCACTTTTCGCTATGGCATATTAATGGAGTGTAATCTTAATTTGTAATGATGGCTTGCTGCAGGTGTTGAGCGCTATACCACAGCAGTAGCAGCCCTGTTTGACCCAGCAGCTTCACATGCTGACCTCATCTCCTTAGAGGTTCAAGACCCTCAAACCCTGAAACTAAGGTGGAGACTAGAAGGCAAGCTGCAGCTAGGTAAGCACACACTCCATGATGCCGCTACCAGTCCTCCGTAGTCGAATTGCTTAACAATCTCTTCCTGAAAACCTCACTTCAAGATACTTTACAGGCAGGAATGTACCGCCAGCAAGGATGTTTTAAGGATGTTTCTGATTGCTATGGCCTTGGCTTGGTCGCTCCGCAATAGCTATGTAGCAAATTCAACTAGTGTTCTGCATCAGTGGCCCGTCAGTTGCAGCATTGTATTTGTCTTCTTTCCTGCCTGAAGGCAACCTTGCCATCAAGCTGTTCACTCTGTTAACACTGCATGAGGTAGCAGCTATCGTGATGCCAGAGCCATTCTTCTTTTGATCGTGTAGTCATATGCCCTGCAGCAAAAATGATTCTGGTCTTCTATCCCATCTGCAAGCAACCTTGCCATGAAACCCTACTTGTGCGTCAGCCTTTGCATCGGTACTTTGTCTTCCTGTGCTCGCCGGTGCCTGGTCCTGCCACAAGCTATTGCCATGCTGCAATGCTGGCAAGCTAAGAGCACATGTTTCCCAGTCCACGGACTGTGACAACTTATGCTTTGTCATTTTGGTCCGTCCTGCATCTGCAGGCTGCAACTTTGCCATCAAGCCCTATACTGTCTTAATTGATTGCTTGAGGTAGCAGCTATAGTGATGCCAGATTCATTTTCTTTGAATAATGAGTTTTCACACTGCAGCACTGTACTTGTCTTCTATCCCATCTGCAGGCAACCTTGCCATCAAGCCCTACACAGGCACAACTTTGTATACAATTGATGATGCCGGGCTAATCAGCCGCCATGAAGAGACCTGGGACATTAGTGCTGTGGATGCTTTGGTCTCCACCTTCATCCCAAGCTTTGGAGCACCACCAGCACCACCAGTGAAATAAGTCAGCTAGGTCAGCTTAATGAACCTTAGAAACCGACATGATCACTGTTTATACAGTACATGCATCATCGCTGCTGCTGTTTCCTGCGTGCCCTGTCCAACATCGGGTTTTTGACATTTTTTAGGGGTTCTTACCCCAGAACACTTGCATTTCCTCAGCCCCTATCTCATGTTTGAGTATCTAGGTCAGAACAGATAGTACATTACATCGTAGGTCACAGGATCTACGATGTAAGATTTAGGATCTCATGGCTGATTGTCTGCCAGCGGTGGTTATGTCTAGGGTACAGGCCAAGGCCCTGCGAGGCCGGAAGTGCCTTAAACCTTAAATGTTGGTGCTGTGGAGACTAAGCCACGTGTTTTTCAGATGCCATACGGTCGGCGGTGGTAAGGTTGCAAAAACATGAGGTGTCCTGATTGCTGGGGGCGGCTTGGGTGGACAAGGTCAACACAAAAGTGACGTGCAGGGGTCTGGGTCCAAAGTAGTCTTATGGCTGTTCTTTGTGATGGCTAGAGGTGCAAGGCCTATGGCACTTTTTGCTACATGGCCTATCATGAATTGAAATAGCTCAAGGCACCCGAATGAACACGGTGAACAGGGATGAGCCTTGGCTGAAAGCTGATCGATAGCATTAGTTGTTGTCATGTGTTCAGAGAGGCCACTGCAAGAGACCACGGCGTTGTCATGTGAGATGGCCGTGGGTCCGAGGTGCTTGGAGAGTATGTATAGCATTACTTTCATTGACTGTACAATGGGGACCTAGCCTGTTACTGCTTTGAGACTGAGACTGGGGCAGCTAGTAGTACTCCTGTGAACCCTAGATTCACTGGAAGGAATGTTGAGGAGGTGTGATGGGATGAGAAGGGGCGTCTACGCAGTGAGCACTACTGCTGAGGGTTGGGCATAGAACTCCAAGTAGGGTCTGCGAACTAAGCCAGTGACCGGGACTGAACTCCATCCCAGCTACCGACTGTTGTCTTTCGAGACCTGCGTTGAGGTTCTATGTGTAGCTCCGTAGTGCTGCATGGGTGTGGTTTTTTGGCTTTCAGCTGGGCCAAGCTTGGTGGCAAGCAATGATAATGGACAAAAGCTCTGCTTTTGTGGAGTGGCAGGCTGGACCTGATGCATCAGCCGAGAGAGAGAAAGAGCTACGCAGAGAAGGATCAGCAGTATATACCAAGGTGGGGGTATCGCCGGCTGCTTGACTTTGGTTCTAGCAGCATGTACTGGTGTTGTACTGTTTGCACAGTCAGGGGACGGATTCATCTCAGTTGACGATGGATGGCATGAAGGCCCCACCTGTAGCCAAGCATGTTTGGGTACTTGCTGGCGCTGTCGACGCTTGAAATACGCGGGTACTCAAGACCTGCGGCCTTGACATACATGCTTGCTGCGGTCACATCCGACTCCCTCAAAGAGGGCCCTGCTCAACTAGTCAGCTACATATTACACTGTTCTAATTACTCTGGAAATGTCCTGCCACTCTTCCATGGATACAGGTACTTGAGTGCAGCAATCAATGGATTGTCCCTTGCAAGGGACGTTGAACATGCAACATGTATGTTGCAACATAGTTTAGCAACGGTGGGTCGCTATCGGGATTGATGTGCCAGTAAGAAGTATGCAATGCGACATTTTTGCTGCCAAACGTGCAGACCATTTATCCGTGTGCCGCCGGATGGCAAACTGGGGACTTTAACGCCGGCTGGTGCCCACTGAAGCGGTGCCGCGCTCCGAAAAGCAAAGGTTACCCTTGGAAATACAGCCCGGCGCCATCCAATAGGTGTCAAGCACCGTCAGACTCAAGCTGTTCATTGAGGCCACCTTCAACTCGAGGCTCAGTTTGGTCCGCTTCTGACAGCGGGCCGCCGTCGACTCATGGTAATCACAACCGCCGACTGGGTGCCCCTGGACAAGTGGCACCCCCGGCGCCAATGACAGGCCAAGGTGGCACTTCCAATGAAGCCAAATGTCTACTGACCTTCTGGGTTCACCAACTGCTTCGGTCAGCGTACTGCTTGTCCAAGCTATATACAGTGTGTTCAAGGCCCCTCGTAACTGTATCTGGGACTGTTCTGCTGTTCCCCGGCGCACTCGATCGTCCAAGGCAGGCCGTCTGTTGATTGCTCGTTGTCAACGCGAGGCTCTGTCCACTCCCTGAAAATTTTAGTGGCAAGATGTCAGCTAGGGCTCTGCTTGTCGGGTGCAACTACCCTGGAAGTAAGTGGATGGCATGGGAAGATATGAGCACTGCAAGGTCACTCTATCTGCCGCTTGCATGCCGTGACTTGCCTGGTAGTGTTGAAATGAGTCGCAGCAGGCTCACTTGCATGCATTAAGCCTTCCTCGTTTTTTGGGCACAGCGAATGCCCACACAGAAAGCCTGGAACTACGGGCTCTCGATGTATGAGCAAATCCTGCAGCTGTACATACTACTACTGTTGCCGACTAGAGTCAAGAATGAAGGAGACTATTCATTAGCTGAGGACTGAGGAGGCAGTTCCTGCGGCCACGTCCGCTGTGGCAAATTGTAGTAGCTTGCTGAAAAGGTGTAACCTCGGACTGACATTTATTCACATGCACTGCAGCTGAGGCCGAGCTCAATGGCTGCATTTTGGACTGCCAGAACATGAGGGACATGCTGATAGAGACCATGGGTGTGCCTGAGGAAAACATCACCGTGTTGGTGGATGACGGAGAGGAGGCGACAGAGGAGACAATGCCCACAAAGGATACCATTGAGGTGAGGTAGTAGCTGCGCAGGCTGCTTTTATGGGGCTGCGTCCCTTCTGTATTCCATTGGTGCCTGTACTACTACTACTACTACATGGTTCTGGGGATGCGGTCCTCACTAAATGGGCCGGTTTTCTTACTTGTACACATTCAAATTATGTCTAATGGGGTCCAAGGGGGTCCCAAGGTAAGGGATCTATGGAGGTCCAAGGGAATTTTCCATTCGTTTAGTGCAAGGAGGTCCATTTGCCAAGTGCCCAAGGGGGTCTAAGGCAGTCCAAGGGGATTAGAGAGGGTTGTGAGGAGGTCCAAGGGGATTTGCCCGGGGTCCAAGGGGGTCCAAGGGGCTTGGGCTAGTCCAAGGTGGCTGCTAAGTCAACTGACAAAACTCATTGTGTTTCCTGCTGCAGGCTACCCTGAGCCATCTGGTGTCCGAGTGTGTGGATGGTGACACACTGCTCTTCTACTTTTCTGGACATGGCACCCAGGTGAGCACACGGATGCTGTTCAGAAAATGCAGCTGGTTTTTTCTGGCTTTACGGTGGTTGAGAATGCTTGCACCCAATCCATACCAGGAACCCCACCCCACTAGACCCCATCAAGTACAGTCTACCTTTGACCCCACTTGTCCTGCTTAGTGACTTCGTTTCACATGCATGTAATATGGCAATCCATGCTATTGGTTGAATGTGCATTTTGATTTTTCTTGCCACCCACACCTCTTCTGAAACCGGTGTTGCCCAGAAGCGAAGGAACGCCCACGCTGAAGATTGGATCGCAAGGTTTGTCTGGGTAGCAGTAACAACACCCGCAGTCCATTTTTATGTTTACTTATGTTAACGGTATATGGGTGCATTTGATTATGCCTAGGACGGTAGCGTTATAGTGATCAACTTAGGAATGGAAAGCAGTACAGTAAACATAGGAGTGCTCCTTTGTCTGCAGATCCCAAGTGAGGACGATGAGGATGATTCCAAAGATGAAGCCATCTGCCCCACTGATGATAACTTCATCTTGGATGATGATCTTCGTGAGATCCTGTCACCTCTGGCTGAAGGTGTGAAGTTCATCATGATCTCTGGTGAGCGGTCAGGGAGGCACACTTACCGTAGTGTGGAAGGTTGGATGCATGGATGTCTTCAACATAGGGAAAAATCTCAAACTAACAAGCCCGAGAACATAATGTTGTAAAAGTCTACGCGACGCATTTTGGCCTCAATTTTGGCCTTCCTCAGGCAAAGAAAAGCCATTCTCTTTTTTGTTTACATGTATCACCAGCGCCCCGGGGTGCAACCCGTGCTGCCCTGCAAGCCCCGGGGTTTCGGGCCCCCAACGGGCCGGCACAGTGGACGCACAAAAGTCAGCAAATCGTCTGGGGCCGGGCTCCTCCTTTTGCTCACGAGTAGTGCACCGTCGACAAGAGGCCAGGCAGGGTGGGAAATAATAGTATCACCAGCAGCAGTGCTTTTGAGCGCATGTAATCGGGGGTAATTCCCGAAAACCCCTAGTTACACTCCGCAAAATGTTCGGTGTCCCCGGTTACAGGACACGTGCTGGCAGTGGCAGAATTACTACCTTGCATTGGAATCATAGCAGCCTCCTCGAGACATTTACACGATTTTATTGTTTGCTTCTTGTGCTGCTCTTCCCGCCGCACACTCCTGCCCCAGTGGTGTGTAGTTATTATGATTACATTTCAAGATATGCCATAGCAATAAGTGCCATAGGCCCCGCACCTCAAGCTATCACAAAGAACAGCGTGGTGTGTAGTCACATGTCACAACAGCAGCCGCCGGCAGTGGCAGAATCACTTTGACTTGGTTTCATAGCAGCCTTCTAGGGACGTTGCACATGTGCGTGGCCTTACTTTTGCTTCTTTTGCTGCTCCCCCCCCCAGACTCCTGCCACAGTGGTACCCTCCTTGATCACACTGAGGTTGTGATTGAGGGCCCCAAGGAAGATGACCCTGAGATGCCTGAGGTGCCTGAGGAGGAGAGCATGCTGGGACCTGCTGCAGCTGAGGAGGACGTCAGAGCAAAGTAAGGGGTTTAGGGGTTAGGAGTTTAGGTTTTAGAGGTTTAGGGTTTAGGCTCTACTCCTGCTGGCCTAAGGTTTAGATCACACAGTGAAACCAAGCATTGAGGAGGAAAGCATGCTGGGACCTGCTCCAGTTAAAGGGGACAACAGAGCAAAGTAAGGGTTCAGGATTTAGGGGTTCAGGGGTTGGGGTTCAAGGTTCCTAGGGATTAGGGTTAGGCTGGACTCTTGCTGGCCTGAGGTGCCTGAGGAGGAAAGCATGCTCGGACCTGCTGCAGTTGAGGAGGACGTCAGAGCAAAGTAAAACACATGTTTGCCTGGGGTTTCAAGGTTTAGGAGTTAAGGTTTAGGAGGATATCAGAGCAAGGTAAAACTCCTGCTGGCCTGAAGTTCTGTACAGCATTGCCAAGAACCTATATCTCAGTTTCAAGCAGCAGGTCATGGGTGGTGGGGTCCTCTCTCTTGTGCTCATGGGGCTTTCTTTAGGGGCATCAAAGCAAACATTCACCCTTTACTGCATTTATGGTTTTTACATAGGATTTAGGACATTCGAATACTTGTCCATGCACAACACATTGAGACCTAGGCACTGGGCAGGGTCATGTCTGTTTTGCTGATGGCTGGTTTGCTGCCTGTCTTTTTCACATTTTTGGTCGGCTTCAGAACCAGTTTATGTTTCAGGGTGTAGGAGAACCTTAAACCCTAAACCCGAATTGTAGAATCCTAAACCCTTGCGTTCTCATTTGCAGGTCTCTTGACATCTTTGGCTATCTTCAGAACCTGTTTGGCCCAGACAGCCCTCCAGTGACCCCTGCCAATGTGCGTGTTGCCGTTGCTGTTGCTAACGGCCGCAACTGCTCTGCCAAGTTCAAGGGAGTGTGGGACTGGGTTGACACCATTGCACCTGTAAGTTGATGCATGGCGGTTGAGCCCTTGAGTGGCAATTCAAGTGTGCACATGAGCAGCACTTGGCACTTGTCACTTGGTCACTTAAAGATTGACACTTGGCACTTGGTTACCAGAGACTTAGCACTTGGCATTTGGGTGATCTGCACTGTAGTTGGTTCCTGCTCCCTCCTTCACATGACTCCACGCAGTTGACTTAGATCTTATCTTATATGGTTGCCTACATAAGAACTAATTACCGCTCGCAGGACTAACACAGGCACATGCTCTTGCTACACGCGCTTGCTTATCTTTCATGCCATACTATGAAACATCATCTGAATTCATCCTCCTTCCACCTTGGCCCCCAATGAGGAACATTGTACCAACATTGTACCACCTCCCTATGTCTCTTATCTTTATTTTTATCATTTTTATTTTTATTATTTTTATTCTTTTTATTTATACTTTTATTATTATTTTTATTTTTATTTTTACTATTTATTGTTATTTTTATTTTTAAATCATCAACACTTCTGGTTGTGTCCTGAAGACCACCCGTGTTATGTGCCATTTTGCTCCTATTTTATCAGCTTGCACGGCTTATGGCATATAGTTATTGTAGTCGATAACTATATTAAGTGGTGATACCAAAACTCAATTGTACTGATTATAGCATTGTTAAAACCATGTTCCTTCACTGCAGACCGTTGAGGACGTTAATCTTGGTGAACTGTGGGCGCTGGTCAATGACAATGTGCCTGACGTACCTCCTGAGGTGGTAAGTAGGATGCCATGGGAATCAAACAGCAGAGCAGAATAAAAAACATTTTTAACATAAATTTTTTCTTAAATAATTTTTTATTTATTTAATTTTTCAATTATTTTTTTGCGGGCCCATGAGCCTGCTGCACCTAAGGCACATATTTCAAGCAATACTAGCATGGGACTGAATGACCCCCATATACTCTGCAGCACTTTGGCTCTCTATTGAATGTCTCTGATCCACAGAGGTGCAACATAAACTTATATACCCTAAACCCTAACCCTAATCCTAAAACCCAAACCCTAGACAGCCCCAGCGCAGTTCTCTGACCAGATCAGCAGCTCTTTGTAGGAGTCGTTACTGAGTCCAGGTTTGCTGTGAGTTGGATACATAATATCAGCCCATGAAGGTGAACTTCAGCCGAATTGATTGTACCATAAGCGACTTAAAAAATCCGCTCTGTGTGTGTTTTTGAGTCTTAAATTGGAAAACCCATTGGCAGCTCTGTACACGTCAAGACATGGCGCATTATAGAGCTAGGAATGCTAATCTTTTGCACGAGCGCCGTAACTGCGTAAGTGAGACTCTGCAAATCTGCTACGAGTGTAGAAAATCCCACTTGTTGCTTACTGTAATTATCCATTCCTTCGGTTCAGATAGCTGCTTCCCGGCACTTATGCAGTTTTCATCAACCCTTGAATCCATCTCATGGCCCCTGTTAGTTTCTGCCCCGCTCCCTTTCATGTCCAAATCTCTATGGCTGGTCTCAATTTTGACGAGGGCCCTGTGTGCTCCTGCTCCTCCCTGCTTACCAAACAATGCTTTATAGTAGCTCCATATGGCACTTGTGCTGTGTTCAGCAACCTCTCTGACCCCATGGCCCCCTTCCTCCTGCCCCCCACCCCCCTTCCAACTTGTGCAGGTTCCTAAGGCTCCTAGCTTTCATGGTGGCCCCATGTGCTCTTGCTCCTCCCTGCCCGGTCTTTCATTGTATCGACAATGCTTTTAACTCAATTCTTGTGCTAATAGTGCAGTGTTAACGAACGTTTGTCATGGACCCCCCTTTTCTCCTTCCCGTTTCCCCTTGTGTAGGTTTTTAAGGCTGGTCCTAAGTTCGATGCCGGCCCCGTATGCTCCTGCTCCTCCCTGAACATTCCTTGCTCGTATCAACCAATGCTTTCAGTCAGTTGTTGTACCAATGATGCAGGGTTTTATCAACCTTACTCCTGCTCATTCTCTTTCCCTGTGCAGGTCCCTAAGGCTGGTCCCAGGTTTGAGGATGGCCCCGTGTGCTCCTGCTCCTCCCTGCTTATCAGTGGCTGTCAGAGCCATGAATACTCGCAGGATTCACCTAAGGGTGGTCAGTTGACTCTGGCACTGCTGGACGTCATCAAGACCTGGAAGAAGGAATACCCAGACCAGGACATCTCAAGCAGGTATGGTACCAGGGGTTTAAGGTTTTAGGGCTTGGGGTTAGGGTTGATGGTTTTTGGGTTTAGAAGACCAGGACATCTCAAGCAGGTACTGGAACCAGGGGTTAAGTTTGAGGGCTTCAAAGGTTTTAATCAGGGTTTAGGGACCAGGACATCTCAAGCAGGTACGGGGGCCAGGGGGCTTAGGGTTTACTCTTAATAAGCAGGTACGGGAGCCAGGACAAATGCAAAAGGGTCCATTGTCACAGCTAGCATATTACTAAAGCATATGTTTGGCCATACTAGGCGCAAGTTCCTCTTAGTGTGCCTTGTCCCTGCTAGCAGTGTCTGCCTGTGGTCCAGGCTCAGTAGAGAGGAGCTGTTATGGTTGAGTCATACTCTGGAGAAGGTGGTCCTCACTAAGTAGGCCTACTTCCTTAATTGTACGTTACAAGAGGTGTCTTCGTAGATGCAACTAATGTAGCCAGCTCAGTAGTGTGCTGCTGCGCTACATGTTGTATACCCCATAGCCTTGCAGCGTCATCACCTTTGGAGCTGTTGGTAGTTCTTTTTCTGAGCCCTGGAATTCATAACTGAAAGTGTCACACTGTGTCAGGCTGCTGTTATTCCCCGCTGAGGTGCAAATTGTGAAATTAGCTTGGTACATGAGAGCAGGCAATGTTTAGTCCCATTTGCAGCACTTGTGTGTTTGTAGTGGAGGATCAGGAGGATAGGGTAATGGAGAACTGCAGTTTTGCATGCTAGTGCCCCTTCTTCCTTGTACCTGCGCAGGGCTAACGCCCGGGGCCCACTCATCTACTCACCCACGCTATATCCTCCTTGTGCATGCATGGCATATAAGTTCAGTCCCATGCTCCCTGAACGCTAATCCCCAAACCTTAAACCCTGTTTTCCCCCTCTTGCTGCAGAACCCTGGTGTATAATATCCGCAATGTGCTGGCCAACAAAGGCATGGACCAGAACCCCTGCCTGGAGGGAACTGAAGAGTCAGCGGATGAACCATTCTTCTACTGCGCACAGTGCGTGGAGGTGGAGGCTTGAGGGCTGTGGGACTCTAGGGTTTAGGGTTTAGGACCCAAGGTGATGAGCATCTCTACTGCGCACAGTGCGTTGAAGTGGAGGCTTGAGGGGTTCTGGGTTGAGAGTTGAAGAGGCGCTGATGGACCATTCTTCTACTGCACATGCTGTGTGTAGAGGCGGAAGTTTGAGGGGTGTCGGTGGGAATGAATGCTGACTGTGTTATTGTCATGGTTGATTCCGGCTGATTCCGGCGGAGAGGCGGAACTGGAGGGGTGAAGGACTGCTGACTGTGCTGATCGACAGCGGGATTTGCACGATTGTTTGACAGATTGGAGGCAAGTGAGAAGGAAGATTGAGATGATGTTTGTAGTATTGATGATGATTATGATGAAAATGATATGGGTTTTGAAGTTGATATTAGTCAGTTGTGCTCTTTACTTGGAGACCCTGGGTTCGTGCTTCTGGGTGGCTCTGGGTTCCTGCTTTTTTTCATTAGTGCTGTGGATGCTTTGGTCTCCACCTCCAGTGGAATTAGGCCAGACAGGTCAGCTTAATGAACCTTAGACCCCGACATGATCACGGTTTATACAGTGCATGTATCATTGCTGCTGCTGTTTCCTGCGTGTCCTGTCCAACATCGGGTTTTGACAGTTTTAGGGCGTCTTACCCCAGAACACCTGCATTTCCTCAGCCGCTGTCTGATTGTCGGTGTGTTTGGTCGGTTCGACCTAGCAGCCCTTGGCGGTTGCCACACCTTGAATGTTTGTTATGTTATGTCGTATCTGCCCCAGCGGCGATTATGTCTAAGGCACAGGCCAAGGCTCTGCGTGGCCAGAAGTGCCTTGAATGTTGTTGTGGTGGAAACTAGGCCACGTGTATTTTCAGATGCGGCCACACGATCGGCGGTGGTAAGGTTGCGAAACAATGAGGTGTAAGAGTGATGGCTGGTGGCTTGGGTGGACAAGGTCAACACAGAAGTGCCGGGCAGGGGTCCAAAGTAGCCTTATGGCTGTTCTTTAGGATGGCTTGAGGTGCAAGGCCTATGTCACTTTTTGCTACATGGCCTATCATGAATTGTAATAGCTCAAGACCGCCGAATGAACACGGGGAGCAGAGATTAGCCTTGGCTGAAAGCTGATAGCAAGTGGTCATGTGAGATGGGCCGCATGGGTCCAAGGTGCTTGGAAAGAATGTATAGCATTGCTTTGACTGTACAATGCTGAGGACCTAGCCTGTTGCTGTTTTGAGACTGAGGCCGAGGCACCTAGTAGTACTCTGGTGAATCCTAGCTCCGTTCGTAATGCTGCATGGGTGTGTTTTTTGGCTTTTCAGCGAGCTGGTGCAAGCCGCTTGGTGGCAAGGACGTGATAATACTGGACAGACGCCGCTTTTTTTGTGGAGTGGCAGGCTAGACCCGATGCCTCAGCAGTATATACCAAGGTGAGGGTATAGCCGGCTGCTTGACTCTGGTTTCTAGTAGTAATCGGTTTGCACAGTCAGGAGGCGGGCGGGGGAGGGGTGGAAATTCGTCTAAGTTGACGATAGATGGCATGAAGGCCGCACCTGTGGCCATGCATCCTTAGGTACGTGCTGGCGCTGATTCTGAATCACTCGAGTATGTCAGTCTGACCTCGACATGCTCACTTGCTGGCGCATCCCTACCGGAATGAAGCGGGCCCGGCACTCCGAAAAGCAAGGGTTGCCCTTGGACAGACAGTGAAGCAGCAAGCCTACTTAGGCTCACTAGCTTGTGAATAGGGAAGTCGTTCGATAACCCGTCCTTTAATCCGTGGGCTATATATATAGCTTAGACAGCGACCTTCGTACACCTCGCACTGTCACCAATCGAGCCCAAGCCTTGTGTAGCTGCCGGGCAGCTCCCGCCTACGGGTAGCTTCCGGGTAGCTCACCATGAGAGCTACCGGGCACCCCGTCAGTACCAAGCTGGGAACTTCGTAGTGATTGGCCGGAACCATATCGTCGTAACATACTCAACTCATCTCTCGTCATGGACCTAAGGATCCACGTTACATGTACAGGATAGAGGTTTCCTGTTACATACCTCCCCCTTTAGCTTTGATTGTCCTCAACAAAGCAAGGTGATCTAGGAGTGTATGTCATAGGCCATACGTGTGATAACTTTTAAACAGTTATCCTTAGCCCTCAAGCTAAGACCTCACATGAGCGCGCAAACATACCAGCCAACTTCAGTGTTGCATGGCTACATATTGAGTGTCAAATCATTAGCACGTTTTTGCAACACCTGGATTCCCACATGCACCCAAAACTCATAGACAAGGGTCTCGAGGCCTTGCATTCTGGGAGCAATGCAACAAGGGCCGAATCCTCCTGAGCTACTGAGTCCAGTTTTGCATCAACACACATAATGTCTCAACACAGAAATGATCTGTCCATGTGACAGTAAAAGAGTATGTTTCCCTACGCATGCACCATGTAATTGATAGTTTATTAGTGCATGCGTTTCATTCTGCCAGGCTGCTTGGCCTTGTAGCGCTTTCTGGCAGCAGTGTCCTTCTGCTTCTGTTGTCTTAGCACATCAGTAGCTTTTACAGATGCCCAATATTCAGACAACAACTCAGGACAGTTGCTAACATTAGCCTGAGGTTCCCACGTGTTGTGCTCTGGACCATAGCCAAGCCACTTGATAAGGAACTCACGTTTGATTTTGTATCCACGCACAGGATGTTTATCCCTGTGCATCAAGATACTCTCCACTTCATATTCCAACTCATCACCTATTAACGTAGGAGGTGGTGGTGGGTGCACAGAACCATCTGTTTTGTACTCATTAAGCAGAGACACATGAAACACGTTGTGTATCTTCATGCATGGAGGCAAGTCAAGTTTATATGCAACTTGATTGATCCTCTTGGCCACATTAAAAGGGCCTACATACTTAGGCATCATCTTGCTTGAGCCTACCATGTTAAGAGTAAGGTTCTTAGTGGATAACAAAACTTGATCACCCACTTTGAACTCTACATCCCGTCTATGCATATCAGCATAAGCCTTTTGCCTTTGCTGTGCAGCTTGCAAACACCTTTTTGCTTCTGCAATTGCATCATGCATATTCTGAATCATGTCTTTGACAGCAGGAACGTGATCATCAGGTTCCCTCCCCCTTTTAGCTGCTTGAAGCACAAATTCGGTAGGAGAACGTGGGTGCCGTCCATAATTCAAAAAGAAAGGGGTGTTATTAATGGAGGAGTGCCAACTGTTATTGATGGCAAACTCAACCATAGGCAACCATGTATCCCAATCTGTCTGATCTGCACGTACATAGTGCCGTAGCATGTCTTCCATGACTCTATTCACACGCTCAGTGTTACCATCAGTCTGAGGGTGAAAAGCCGTGCTTGCATGATGAGTCATGTGCAAGTGATCCATTAAAGATTGCCAAAAACGTGACATAAACTTAGGATCACGATCCGTAATCAGTGAGTTAGGAAACCCATGTAGACATGCAATGTGCTTGTGGAACAGCCAAGCAACAGCAGAAGCGTCATCTGCTTTGTGGCAAGGCGCTAGGTGCACCATTTTCGTAAGGCGATCAACCATAACCAGAATGGCATCATAACCACTGGAGGTAGAAGGCAAATCCACAACAAAGTCCATACTTACAGACTCCCATGGCTGGCCAGGCGTAGATAATGGCTGTAGCAGACCAGCAGGAACTTGATTGCTGGTCTTGTTCCGTTGACAACTGTCACAATGTGCCACATGTTTGGCAACATCCTGAGCCATACCAGGCCACCAAAAACATCTGGACAACAAGGCCAGGGTTTTATCCCTGCCAGTGTGTGCAGCATAAGGTGTCGAATGACACTCCTTGAGAAGCTCTGCACGTAAGTCACCCACGTGAGGGATGCATAAAGCAGTACCCTTGTAGTACAAGCCTTTGCAGAACGATAGTGGTGCTGTGTTGTTCTTGTTGGAGAACCATGTGTCTTCTTGGTAACCAGCAGTGACTTGATCAACAAAAGCAGGTTGCTCCGTGCATTATAGCTTGCATCTGTAATAAGAACATAAGGTGTCTCTGCATCTTGCCAATCGGGCAGGGCTAACACAGGAGCATTCGTAAGAGCTGCCTTGATACTTTCAAATGCAGTCTGCTGCTCAGGCCCCCAAATGAAAGGAGCATCTTTCCTAAGCAGCTTAGTCAAAGGAGCACACATCTGTGAGTACCCTTGGACAAACTTCCTGAAGAAATTAGCCATACCTAAAAAGGAACGTAGACCACCAACATCTGTAGGTACAGGGTATTGGTCCACAGCCTTGGTCTTGGCGGGATCAACCTTGACACCGTCTTTACTGATGATGTGCCCTAGGTACAACAGCTCATCTCTGAGAAACTCGCACTTATGCAGAGAAAGATGTAACTTGTGCTGCTTTGCATCTCCTCAAGCTCCAATGGACTGTACCTGAACATGGGCCTGAAGATGGGCTTGGTACCTGGGATAAGTGGAATAACTTCATGATCCAATTTAATCAGGCTACCACCGTAGCGTGGCTTTTCAGAAAAGACGTCAGGGTATAATTTGATGAGCTTAGCAATATCGTCAGGCAATGGCTTGTCAGCAGCTGGCTGTTGAGCCCCTTTAGCTGCATCTTGAAGAGCCTGTACAGAAATTAAGCAATAAGCAGTTTGATGCTTGCGTAGCTGCTTCTTGCATTGCTGAGCTGTCAATAGCACTAAAGGCTTACGGTCAGCTGTATCAGACGCTGCCTTCTTGGGTGCTATGCAACGTATGACATACCTGCGTCTACGTTTCTGCAGGACTATGCACTCAGCATTGTAATCAAGGCTGGCTTTGTGCTTATGCAACCAGTCGTCAGTCATAAGCACATCAATAGGAGAAGGCAAGTCTAGGACAATGCACTTTAGGGTCTCCACCATAGCACCAATCTTGAACACAGCAGTGGTCATACCTTTCACAGCAGTCTCCTCCCCCTTGACAACACCTGAGATGTTGGGTACATCTGATGGGCATGGAGTACACTTTAACTTATGCGCACTGCAAAATGCTTGAGATACATATACGTTATCAGAACCTTCAATGCCTTGTGCAGCAGTATCTAGAATGGCAAGAGTAGGGACACCAGCCACTGTAACTGGCACTTGCATTTTCAAGCTGAGCTTAACTTTTACATCACCCGTTGGTTGTGATTGAAGCTCAAGGCCAATCTGTCCTGATTCAGGCAGTACACCTGGAGCATCATACCAGAGCTGTACTTCGTAAATGGAGCGTTGCAGTTTCTTTGTATCAGCCATAGGGCCACAGAAAAACCGTGTGTGACGTGGGACTTCTTGCAACAGCTTCATGCCTTTCGTATACTGCACCCATGGCGCAGGCATAACACTTTTGCTCTTAGGCACTACAAACACTGCACCCGTACTAGTGGTTTTGTATCTGAAGTAGTGCTCAAATGCAGCATCCAGCATATCAGGTGGAGCATGCATCCATAGCATTTGTCCCGTTAGATCTGCCTCAAAGAAAGACCTGTCAGGAGAGCAAAAATGTTGGCAGAGTGCGTTACTGCCATCTGATCTTGCAAATGCATCCATAGTGAAGGGCCTAGCAATCTGCGATTGCAGCTCCAAAAACTTCTGAGGATCTACCATGCGATCTATGCTGTCATCCCATGGTGTGACAACTAGATCTGGCATTTCAGTGTCATTGTCTGATGTATGCATTTGCGTGTCTTCACTCACAGCAACGTGGGACTGTGGTGAAGTAGGTGTGTCTGTAGGTTCAGGGTAAACAGGTTCAGCATTTGCAGAGGGCAAATCTTGTGATTTAGCTCGTTTGCCAAACCGTGTAGTCACCATGCAAGCTAGCTTTGCCTTAAGCTCTGTATCTTTTACAGTGGCTAGCTGATCCTGAAACCTAACCCTTTTAACACCTTTGCGTGCGAGCAATGTGCCCTTAGCAGCAGGCAGTGAGGCTTGAGGGGCAGGCACCAACTCATAAGGGTGTTGTGCATGCCAGTGAAGGACGTCCTGTGTGACAAACTCCTCAATTAAATCCTCAAGGCTATCAGATCGATCTGAAACGTGCACTGCATCTGCCGGCATAGCATTCGTAGGTTTTGCTATGTGGGCATTCTGGGAAGCAGGCTGCTCACTTCGATCTACTTCCCTCGGCCGTTTCCCTGAGAACTAGGCCCGACAGACTTACTGGTATGGTTGGGCGAGAAGACGTAGGCCCCAACCGAAGTCTTGTCTTGGACATGTTGATCAGGAGGCCGCATAACCAAAGACTGGAGTCCTCTTGGCGCAGTACCCATGGACGTAGGCGCAATCTCATTGAAGACCGCTGGAGGGATCTCTGCAGGCTTAGAAGGACTCGCATTAGTAGCGAGCGCTGGCCGCGCGTTAGTGCTGCCCCATATTGGAATCAATGCAGCCAGAGCTTTTTGCATGCTGGACATCTGTGCAGTTAGCATAGCCAGGTGAGAAGCAATGGAGGCTTCCCTTGAAGAATCCGCAGGGGCGTTGCCGGTGGCACCGACATCAGCGCGAGGCTGAGGAGTAGAAGCATTGGCGTGCCCTGCAGGAGGATTCTCTTCCATGTTAACGTAGCCAGGCCCTGGGGGAAAATTTTTCCAGGGGCCAGCAGCGTGTGCTTGGACTGCCGAAGCAGTAGAGTTGTACGCAGCGGAATTGCTTGATGAAAACCAGAGAAAAATCGAAACGAAGCTCGGAAACCAATGAAGCAGCAAGCCTACTTAGGCTCACTAGCTTGTGAATAGGGAAGTCGTTCGATAACCCGTCCTTTAATCCGTGGGCTATATATATAGCTTAGACAGCGACCTTCGTACACCTCGCACTGTCACCAATCGAGCCCAAGCCTTGTGTAGCTGCCGGGCAGCTCCCGCCTACGGGTAGCTTCCGGGTAGCTCACCATGAGAGCTACCGGGCACCCCGTCAGTACCAAGCTGGGAACTTCGTAGTGATTGGCCGGAACCATATCGTCGTAACATACTCAACTCATCTCTCGTCATGGACCTAAGGATCCACGTTACATGTACAGGATAGAGGTTTCCTGTTACAGACAGCCCGCCGGCGCCATCCAAGACGTGTTAAGCACTACAGAGGACCCAAGCGTCCTCGACGCCACCTTCCAACTGGAGGCTCTTTGGTCCGATCCTGAGGCCACCGTCTCTCATGGTTATCAACCGCCGACTGGGTGGCCCCTGACAAGTGGCACCCCCGGCGCCAGTGACAGTCCACGTTGGCACTTCCAAGGAAGCCAAACGTCTACTGACCTTCCGGGTTCACCAACTGCCTGGGCTCAGTGCAACTGCTGTTGGAAGCTATATATAGTGTGTTCAAGGCCCTTAACTCTATTTGGGACTGTTCTGCCTCCTACCGCACTCGTCCAAGGTAGGCCGTCCGTTTATTGCTCGTTGAACTCGAGGCTTCGTCCACCCCCTCAGAATTTTGCAAGATGTCAGCTAGGGCTCTGCTTGTCGGGTGCAACTACCCTGGAAGTAAGTGGATGGCATGGGAAGATATGAGCACTCTGACAAGGGGCACTCTATCTGCCGCTTGCATGCCGTGACTTGCCCTGTAGTGTTGAAATGAGTCGCAGCAGGCTCACTACTTGCATGCATCAAGCCTTCCTCGTTTTTGGGGCACAGCGAATGCCCACACAGAAAGCCTGGAACACGGGCCCTCAATGTATGAGCAATTCCTGCAGCTATACAATCATGCTACTAATGTTGCAACTAACTAGAGTCAAGAACGAAGGAGACTATTCATCAGCAGGCGGCAGTTCCTGCAGCCACATCCGCTATGGATGGCAAATAGCAGCTTGCTAGAAAGGTGTAACCTCGGACTGACACTTGTTTACATGCACTGCAGCTGAGGCCGAGCTCAATGGCTGCATCTTGGACTGCCAGAACATGCGGGACATGCTGATAGAGACCATGGGTGTGCCTGAGGAAAACATCACCTTGTTGGTGGATGACGGAGAGGAGGCGACAGAGGAGACGATGCCCACAAAGGATACCATTGAGGTGAGGTACTCGTAGCTGCGCTCAGGCTGCTTTTATGGGTCCCGCGTCCTTTCTATACTTCAGAGCCTGTACTGCAGGTTCTGATGAGAAAGGTGGTCCTTGCTAACTAGTAGGCCTATTTCCTTAACTGTACAGACCACAAATGGTGTGTACGTCCATGTAACCATGCATGATTTGCCAGGGGTATAAGGGGGTCCAGGGAGGTAGCCCAAGGGAAGGGGGTCCAAGGGGGTTCCAAGGGGTACAAGGGGGTCGAAAAGGGTCGAAGGGGGTCCAAGGGGGGCCCAAGGGGGTCGAGGGCGTGGGGTCCAAGGGGGGTCCAAGGGGGTCCAAGGGGGTCCAAGGGGGTCCAAGGGGGTCCACGGGACTTTGGCACTTTGCCAGGGGATCTAAAGAAATCCAAGGGGCTTTGGCTAGTGCAAGGTGGCTGCTAGATCAACTGACAAACCTCATTGTGGTTTCTGCCGCAGGCTACCCTGAGCAATCTGGTGTCCGAGTGTGTGGATGGTGACACATTGCTCTTCTACTTTTCTGGCCATGGCACCCAGGTAAGGGCAAGAGGTGGGGTCAAAGGAAGGCAGCCCTTTTTCATTTGTTTTGCAGTGGCCAGTGGAGTATGCTTTTGCAGTAGGTTTCCTACTAAACCCTACATGACATCAATTCTTGGTGACTTTGTTTCTGTGATTTTTTGGGATGTGGCATGCCATTTGTTAAGTGAATGTGGTGGGCCACTTCGGGTATTCCTTAGCACCCACACGTCTTCTGAAACTGGTGTGAGTGGCAGAAGAGAAGGAAAACATCCAGGCTGATGCTGGAAGGTTACTGGGAGGTTAGATTGCAGGGTTACCTCTGAAACCACCAGTACATTTCTAAGATTTGGATGGGTCGGTTAGAACCAATATGAAAACAACTTAAGTACCTTGGATGGGAGGCACTACAGAATGGAACAAACGCTCCTTTGTCTGCAGATCCCAAGTGAGGACGATGAGGATGATTCCAAAGATGAAGCAATTTGCCCCACTGATATGCATGAGATCTTGGATGATGATCTTCGTGAGATCCTGTCACCTCTGGCTGAAGGTGTGAAGTTCATCATGATCTCTGGTGAGCTGGCAGAGAGGCACACTTACCGTAGTGTGGAAGGTTGGATGCATGGATGTCTTAATGTAGGTTTGAGGGTCCTAAACCATAGACTCTGAAAACTGATTATGATCCTGTTTGCCTGGCTGCAAGGAGACCAAATCTTGATACCGCTTCTACCAAACCTCTCAAATAGTCACTACTTCACATTTTTTTTCCAAAGAAATAGGACAGATGTATGCACGGGGTTTTTGGGGCTTTTGACCTAGCTGCTTGACCTGCTGTATGTCAGGTGGAGATCTGATGGCTTTCTACACGAGCTATGGTATAACTAGTACTGAAGTCCTGCCAGCAATTGGTGACGCCGGGCATCCACGCCTGAATTATATCAAGTCCCATCATGTACAAAGATTCATCCTGTGCTTCTTCTGCTGCTCCTCCCGCCCCAGACTCATGCCACACTGGTCTGCAGTGCCATATATATGTTGTCATACAGGCCAAAGATAACTCGTATTCTGTTCCACCTCCCTGTTCTTTGTGACAGCACGAGGTGCAGGGCCTGTGGCACTTTTTGCTATGGCATGTCCTGAAGTGTAACTAAGTGTAGTGACATGTATCACCAGCAGCAGCAGTGTTGCAGTGGCAGAATGATTCTCTTGCGCATGAGAGAGAATTTTTTTCGAGAATTTTCATTTTTTCATTTTTTTCATGTGTTTTTCATTTTTTACATTTTTTTTTCATAATGTTTGCTTTCTATGCCTTGCTCCTCCCCCCCCAGACTCCTGCCACAGTGGTACCCTCCTTGACCACACTGAGGTTGTGATTGAGGGCCCCAAGGAAGATGACCCTGAGATGCCTGAGGTGCCTGAGGAGGAGAGCATGCTGGGACCTGCTGCAGCTGAAGAGGACGTCAGAGCAAAGTAAGGGTTCTAGGGTTTTAGGGTCTAGGGTTTTCGGATAGTGTTTAGGGTTTAACATATAGAGTCTAGGGTCTGAGGGCCCTGACGAGGAGATCATGCTGGGAACTGCTGCCGCAGCGGAGGAGGACGTCATTGGAGCAAAGAAAGGGGTTAGGATTAAGAGCTTAGGTTTTAGAGGTTCAGGGTTCAGTCTAGACTCCTGCTGGCCTAGGGTCTAGCACTAACTGTGAAACCAAGCATTGAGGAGGATGTCAGAGCAAAGTGAGGGTGTAGGGTTTAGACTAGACTCTTGCTGGCATAAGGTTTTAGTACACACAGTAAGTTCAAGCATGGCCTAGAACTATCACCTGCATTACAATTGCAAGCAGCAGCTGACGGGTGGTGCTGCCGTGCAGCAGCATATGATGCTGAGTAGGGAAATGGGGTTTGACCCCGCTGTGTTTGGTTGTTTCAACCTAGCTGCCTTGGTGCGGCCACACCTTAAATTATGTTTTGTTTTTTTTATTTGATGTCCTCCTTTCTGTACAGCATTGGGACTTCTTTTTTGGGGCGTCAATGCAAGGATCTGTCCTTTTTTGCACTTTTCTCTTTTTATAGGGTGTAGGACTAGGGTTTAGGGTTTAGGTTTCGGTTTAGGTTTAGGGCTCCATGTGCGGCACGTGGCACGGGCCTGGCGTCTGAGTATGCTGATAGCCCGTCTGTAGGTCTCTTGACATTTTTATCTGGCTTCAGAACCAGTATGAAGTTTAGGGGAAGCCTCACCCTAAACCCTAAGTGAGTGAGTGGACGCCGGGGGTGAGCCCTGCGTAGTCTGATAGGAAGAGACGGTACTAACACACGTGGTGCGTTCCCCCTCTGCCCTGGCCTCCTAATCCATCCATCAAAAGCATACAAATGCACCACCCAATCCCTGCTCTCAGGGTTGCTGTCCTGCTGTAGTTCTGTCGGTGTTGCCAGATTGTTTGCATGCGTTGCGTGGTACAGAGTGTCAGCTTCTGTATTGTTTGTTTCACATGTATGCCAGTGATGCCTAGTCTTCGTCCCCAAATCCTTGCTGCTTCTCTGCAAGTCTCTTGGACATCTTTGGCTGGCTTCAGAACCAGTGTAGGTTTCAGGGTTTACGAGAACCTTTAACCCTAAACCCTAACCCTGGAACCCTAAACCCTAAACCCTTGCCTTCGCATTTGCAGGTCTCTTGACATCTTTGGCTATCTTCAGAACCTGTTTGGCCCAGACAGCCCTCTAGTGACCCCAGCCAACGTGCGTTACGCCGTTGCTGTTGCTAACGGCCGCAACTGCTCCACAAAGTTCAAGGGCGTTTGGGACTGGGTTGATTCAGTTGCACCTGTAAGTAATGCATGATGCTTGAGCCCTTGAGTGGCACTTGGTCACCGGAAAACTTGGCACTTGGCATTGTGGCACTTGGCAGTTGGTCACCGGAACACTTGGCACTTGGCACTTTATCACCCAAAGACTTGTTACTTGGGCACCCCAGCACTTCGCACTTAGCATTTGGCGCTTATCACTTAGTCACCCCTATATTTGGTACTCAGGCACCCAAGACTTAGCACTTGGCACTTAGTTCACCCATATATTTGGTACTCAGGCACCCAAGACTTAGCACTTGGCACTTGGCTAGCCTGCACTGGTTGCTGCATACCGCTCCCTCATTTACATGACACCAAGCTGTTGACATACTGTCCTTTATGTCTCAGGCACATGTTAAGTAAAAGTCTGGTTGTGTATGCAAAAGTCCCATGTTTTGGTGAGGTGCAGGGCGTATGGCACTTTCTGCTATGGCAGACCATGAAAATGTATGACAAAAACTGATTTGGAACAAATCTAAGACTGAACGAATTTAGAGGAACCACCTTTCTACCATGAAATGTAATCGGCAATACTAATAGTGGATACAACTGATAAGAACAGCATTATGTACCTTAACTGCAGATGGTGGAAGACGTGACCCTTGGTGAACTGTGGCAGCTGGTCAATGACAATCTGCCTGACGCCCCTCCTGATGTGGTAAGGCTTGATGGAGGGAAACAAACAGCAGAGCAGGAAGTGAGGCTTGTGATCCTGCACCCAAGACTCACAGACAAGCAGTACTAGCACATCATTGCTCTATCCTAAACACTAAACCCTAAACCCATATGCTCTGCAGCACTTCTGCTGCCTATCTAGTAACCCCTAACCCTAAACCCCAGGGGTGCAACATCTCCACAGAGGTGCAACGTGTCAAGATCAGATGAGCTGCTCAAACATTGTCATTGGTGTCTTAAAGGTCTGCTCTAGGGTTCAGGGTTAGTTCAGGTTAGGGTTAGGGTTTAGTATTCACGCCACTCTTGATGTACACAGGAATCCAGCCCAAGAGTATATCGTTATCTGGGTTGATTGCACAATAACCAAGTTATGGCATCAGTACGTTGTTCGAATACGTGTCATGAGTTAAACCCTACCTCAGGCCAGTCCATTGTCACCTTGGCACAAGACATGGCATATTATAATGCCTAGGAACGTTAGTCTTTTGCAGAAGCATGGAGCACTAAAACCGCAGGGAGAGAGAGAGAGAGAGGGCAAGAGATGTACGCACAAGACCGTGTACTGTTCTCCAGCGTGAGATTGCGGGAAGGGTACCTTGGTGTAAAGATTACACGGAGCCCTGACCTTATACCAGAACCGCATAAGTAAGACCCTGCTGATCTCTCACTATCTAACATCCACTTACTGCCCATTGCTAATGCTAATGCTTTCCAGAAAGCTGAGACTCAATGTGTCAATTCAATTGTGCAGTGATAACAAACCTGTGAATCCATCTCATGCCCGCCTACATCCTGCCCCACCCCTCTTCCTCCGCAGGTCCCTAAGGCTGGTCCCATCCCTGATACTGGCCATGTCTGCTCCCTAGTGCTGCTCCCTGCCCATTCCTTGATCGTACAAAAAAATTAACAAAATTATTAAAATTAATGAAATAAAATAAAATTAAATAAAATAAAATTAAATGAAATAAAATTAAATTAAAAATAATGCTTTTGAGTCTGTGCTTGTGCCAATAGTGCAGCGTTCATCAGCCTTTTCTATGCCCTCCTTTCCCCTACCCCTTCCCACCTTATCCTGTGCAGGTCCCTAAGGCTGGTCCCAGGTTTGAGGATGGCCCCGTGTGCTCCTGCTCCTCCCTGCTTATCAGTGGCTGTCAGAGCCATGAATACTCACAGGATTCACCTAAGGGTGGTCAGTTGACTCTGGCACTGCTGGACGTCATCAAGACCTGGAAGAAGGAATACCCAGAACAGGACATCTCAAGCAGGTATGAATACCAGGGGTTCAAGGTTTTAGGGCTTAGGGTTAGGGTTGATGGTTTAGGGTTTAGAAGACCAGGACATCTCAAGCAGGTATGAATACCAGGGGTTTAAGGTTTTAGGGCTTGGGGTTAGGGTTGATGGTTTAGGGTTTAGAAGACCAGGACATCTCAAGCAGGTACGGGAGCCGGGGTCGGTTTAGGGTTTACGGCCTAGATTTTAGTTTATAGGGTTTAGGGTTTAGAAGGCTAAGACCAGCACATCTCAAGCTGCTACGGGAGCAGAAGAGTTTAGGGGAGCAGGACAGCTAGTAAGCAGGTATGGGAACCCGAGGACCAATGCTAAGGGTCTGAGGCATCCATAATTAGTGACAATGTACTAAAGCATCTAGCATCCGGCAGGCATCTGGCAATGTACTAAATCATCTGCCTCCCCGATTCATGGCCATCAAATGTTCCAAGTGGGGAAGGGACTGCTCCGACCCTGAAGGGCCAGCTAAGCTCTGTGTAAGCAAGTTTCCTAGGCACTGCTGATCTGTCCTTTGGTTCAAGTGAGGATTGCAATGTGATTTGCATAAAGCAGTTCTTACGGTGATGCTGTCAGTGCACCAATAGGATGGCATTGGTACCCTTGCCTACTGACATCACAAGCACAAACAAATCCCTTTTATGCATAGTTTTATGCATACTAGTTCAGTCTTATGGTCCCTGATTTCCCCCCTTCTCTGCTTAGTTTTCTCTCTCTCTCTCTCTCGTCAGTCTCATGCTCCCTGAAACCCTGAACCCTAAACTCTCTTACCCCCACCCTCCCTCTTGCTGCAGAACCCTGGTGTATAATATCCGCAATGTGCTGGCCAACAAAGGCATGGAGCAGAACCCCTGCCTGGAGGGAACTGAAGAGGCAGCTGATGAACCCTTCTTCTACTGCACACAGTGCGTGGAGGTGGAGGCTTGAGGGGTTTAGGGTTTAGGACCCAAGCTGATGAACCGACTTCTTCTACTGCGCGCAGTGTGTTGAGGTGGACTAAGCCTGAGGGTGTGGGAATGAATGCTGACTGTGTTGTTGTCATGGTTGGTTTGCAGAGGGGCGGGAAGTTGAGGCGTGTGGGACTGCTGACTGTGCTGACTGTATTGTCATGATTGGCTTGACAGATTAGAGTCAAGTGAGAATGAAAGTTGAGATGTTTGTAGTATTGATGATGATGATGATGATGATGGAAGTATGTTGGGTCGTGAAGTGAATATTAGCAAGTTGTGATTTCTTGGAAACTCGCCCTTCATCCTCATGTTGGCCGTCTGGATGGGTTTTGCTTCTTTCAAATGTAGCTTTCAAACCATGTGGCAGGGCCTGTCTGTTTTTGGAGGTAGCGAGGCGGTGCTGGATGTCCACCACCAGAACAGCGGCAGGGTCTGTCTTAGCGTGTGCATAGCGACCTGCTAAATGTTGGTAGTCTGGTTCACCTGCTTGTGTGGTTGCTGTCAGTTCCCTGAGCAGGATATAGTAGTGTCTGTATACTCGGTGTATGGTGGATCAGCCACGTGGCCCCCTGTACTTTTCTTTAGTACTGCCTCGAAGTAGCGAAATGAGTGTCATCATTTGAGACCAATAGTATCAAACTGCTGTTCTACTGCTGTGCTGCCCTTGATAATTCGTCAAGGCCGTAAGGTAGTACCTGCTATACGTGGTACTGAAGCTCACTTGTTCTCCACCACCTGCCTCCATTCTCCACAATCTTGTCACATGAGTGTACATGCTTATTCCTGCTTTACTAACCAACTATGTAGATTCTAGCATTAGAATTTTATGCTTCCATGTGCAGCGAACAATCTTTCAACTAAGAGAGAGAACTACACAGAGCAGGGAGGAAATCCCTTCTTGCAGATGTTAAGGGAGTGGACCCTAATGCATGATCTGCAACTGCAATACAATCTCCGTTTGCACGTTACCACCATGCAACCTAATCGTATCACTAATCATATGCTTGTTGATACAACAATATACATGGTTGTGGTGATGCTGCATCACATATTGTCACATGCGATATACTGCTGCATGACCATATGGACATGGAGCAGCGCTATACTTGCTCAACATTGATGCACACAAAGCCACCTGCTCCCAATGCAGCAGCAACAAAACTGTTGCAACTCATCAGTCCGGCAGTCCAAATTCTATCGTTGACAAGAGCCTCCAACAATACTACCCAACTGCAGCACCCTACCAAAACATAAGGTCGTGCACATACAGTCACGAGGTAATACAACATTCAAATTCAACCCAAGACATGATAAGTAGCTGTCACGTACTGCGACCTGCTTCACCCTGCCAAAAACATCCGTCCAGGCTGTGCACATGCACCAACCAGACCACCAGCTTCATCCTTTGCCCTACATCTGATGCAATCTGATTTGCCCTACATCTGAATGCATCCCAGCAAGTGGTGGAACACTACGTACCAGTGAAGCAATATGTTTGCAGATTGACACACGACAACTTCCCACCAGCACCAACACACCAACTTCGTTAAAAACATCCACCTTCCCTTCCACATGCACACACTGCACAGATACATGAACCATCCCTCGTTGTTCTCCAAGTCCACTGCCCCAATCTTCTGCTTGGCATACTCATCCACAGACTGAGCACAGATATAGGGTGCAGGATCATCTCTCCACAACCCTAGCACTTAAAAGTGTTAAATCACAGCACCAAATTAGCATATAGGTTCCACCCATGCCACGTTTCAGCGTTCACCAGTGGCATGTCACAACATCCCTGCCTCCACACATGCTGCACTTACGCGCTACTCCACCATCATGCCATGCAGGATCTCTCCGTACATGCTGCACTTAGGCATTGACCACAGCACCGCCATTGGGGTGCAAGGTCTGCCCAGTGATATTACTCTCATCCTTAGAAGCCAACAGCCCATAGCAAGGCACAACCACACATGCTGCATTTATGGAAATAAACCAGTCATGCTGCACTTGCAAACAAACAAACAATCATTTACATTGTGGCAACCACAAGAGGACAGGGCTTAAGCGTTAACCACAGCCCCGCCATTGGGGTGCAAGGTCTGCCCAGTCATATAACTGCCATCCTCAGAAGCCAACAGCACATAGGAAGGTGCCACCTCACAAGGCATGCCAGGCCTGCCCATGGGCGCCTCACTCTTCCAGCCCTCAAACTTCTCCTCATCAAAGGTGGAGGCAATGAGGGGGGTCCAGATGGGGCCAGGGGCAACAGCATTCACACGGATGCCTTGCTTCACTAGCTGCTGAGATAGAGAGCGGGTCAGACCCAGCTGCAAACAGGATGGGGAAGGGCAGGGAGGGAGCAGATGTCTTGCTTATTAAAAAAATGTTACAATAGCATGTATGTGAATGCATCGTTGTCCACCAGTTGCTGAGATAGAGAGCGGTCACACCAAGCTGCAAACAGTATGGGAAGGGCAGGGAGGGGGACAGATATCCTGCTTAAAAAGAAACAATGCTACAGTGGCATGTATGTGAGTGCATCATTTTCCACCAGTTGCTGAGATAGGAAGCGGGTCAGACCAAGCTGCGACAGTAGGGGCAGGTGGGGTGAGGGGACAGTTGTGTACTCGTTAAACAATGCTGTTGGTCATGGCATGTGTCAGAAAGGATTAGCTGTAACAGTAGGGGCAGCGGTGGGGGGAGGGGAACAGATGCATGCTCATTAACAAGTAATACTTTTGCTATGGCATCTAACCACATTTAGCAGAATGCATTTATCAGCAATAAACAGTGCGTACCTCCTAAAGTAACGAGCTGGACATTGTACAGTAGAAAACATGACTGAGCGCAACTTCCTTGATGAGAAAAGACGGAGTCGAAATGAGGCCAGAGCCTGCTCAAGTGACAGTGCAGCTATACCCCTCACTCTAGTAAGCCTACTTCCTTAACTGTACGCCGCTCATGGTGAAGCGAGCGTAGATGTAACAATGTGACAGTGCAGCTGGCAAAGCTAAAGCAAAGCCTGTGCAACCCAACACTTTGATCCCTTCCATGGCTCTCAGAGCCATGACATGAGCCATGACCTGAACAAAAGGAACACCTAGGACAACCAGTCTAGAAGATAACAAATTTGTTTACCTTGGAATACACTTGTGCACGCCTCCGAATCCCTCTACCTTCGAACCAGCAAAGTTATGGCTGTTCTTGTGTCTCACCGCGGATCGTGCTGATCCGCTGTTACTAGTATGACGTCACTGACTAACATGCATACCTCTCCCCTTTACGGCAGCAGCTACTTGCTCTTATTTGCTGTGTTGGTAGCCAAGTAGTCAAAGAAGCTGCCAGCACCCTCGGGAGTGCAGTGGCAGTGGTCCTGCCAGAGAATCCTTAAACCCTATCCATCACCCTTTAAACCCGGATCGCTCACCTGGGCTGCCTTGGTAGCTGAGTAATCCACCAAGCTTGGAGACCCCCTGAATGCGGTGATGGATGAGGTGTTGATGATGGAGGCACCCTCTTTCATGTGGGGCAACACAGCCTGACAGGAAACACAAGGGAGGATAAGGGGAACTCTTTTAATTTGCTCTAGTTTAGGGTTTAGCTTAGGGTTTAGGATGATGGCAGCACTCTCCTTCATGTGGGGCAACACAACCTGACATGAAGCACAAGGGGGGTTGTTAGGGAGCTAGACAAACAGTAACCGTACATGGCTGACAAGCAGAATGAGGACAACTCCTTGCATGGTTGGCGAGCAGATCAGGAAAACATCTCTCGAATGGCTGGCGAGCAGAATGGTGAGAAATCTTGACTGCTGGGTATGACAATGGAAAGGAAATCTGAATGGCCGACAGGACCACAGAAGCTCATAATTGCAAGGGTGTGTGCAGAGGTATGCAGGAGATGTGGCTTACAAGTTTGTGTGGCATCATGCAGCACTTCAGTAGCCCCCAATCCCTTTTGTGACTTTGGCGTTTAGTGATGAACATTAGTAATAAAATCAATCCATTTCCCCAAGCCGCTCACCTGGATCATGTAGAAGTATTCAAACACATTAGTGTTGAGTGGAGTAGACACTATCTCCCCAAAGCATGGGTTTTTTTAATATTGGACTGGTGCTAATTCATGAACAGATTGCTCACCTGGATCATGTAGAAGTATCCAAACACATTGGTGCTGAAAGTATGCTGCAGCTGCTCGGGGGTAATATCTGTGATGCTCTTGCGCAGATGCTGCACACTGGCATTGTTGACCAGGATGTCCACCTTGCCCAAAGCCTTGGTCACTTTGTTCACAAGATCCTTAGCAGTCTGGGAGAAGGGGGAGGCGGAGGGAGGATGAGAGGGAGCAAATTAGGGTTTAATACAACTGTGCCAACCTTTTCAAGTTTGAGATTGGGAAGCAGGGCTGCTAATGCATTGATCTGGCTGCCTTGCATAACAGTGCACTAGGAAATGGGCGGTGAAAAGTTGAATAAGAGGTAATGGAATGTAGGCTGAAGCACATTCTCCACTGCTGTACTCGATGAATGCATGTCCCTGCTGCTAGCGCACTGGTGTTGCTGCATTAGCTTACAAGGGCACTGTTGTGCTGTTGCAGTATATGCAAAAGAACTTGCTGCATTCTATGGTATCAGCAACTGCTGCATTTGCTGCCATATAGTAATGTGGCTGTCCACCTTGCATGCAGCAGCTTGACATGCCCCTCGCGCATGCTGCCAGCTTCCGCTGCTGACGCAACCCCTGCGCTGCTTCTCGTTCCGAGGCCTCACTCACCGTTGGATTTGCTACGTCACCAGCGAACAGCAGGCACTTGCGCCCTTCCTTCTTCACAATCTCCTCAGTCTCCTGCGCGTCCTTGGTCTCCTCCTCGAGGTACAGGATAGAAACGTCAGCACCTTCGCGAGCGAAGTGCACCGCTACGGCGCGACCGATGCCAGAGTCTCCGCCAGTGATGATGGCGACCTTGCCATCGAGCTTGCCGCTGCCCTTGTAGGTGTCGCGGATGAAAATAGGCTTCTGACCTTTCAGTTCGTGCTCCAGCCCAGGCTGTACATCCTGGCCCTGGGTGGGGATCTGAGTGGAGGCCTTCTCGGGCTGAGACATATCGTTCGTCTTGTAGCGGAGAGCTGTTGATCGTCGTGGGACGGGGGCTTTGCAGGCCAGGTAAGGTCTTGCTTTAGCTGGGGTGGTCACAGAAAGGTGAGACCGGAGCATCTTGCAAAGGCTGTATGCGTTGGACTGTGCAGGGGGAAGAATATATGGCAACCATAGTTGTGCAGTCGGTGTCCTTAGGCGAAGAAGGCAGCAATAGAGGCCAACTTCGAGAAAGTGGGAAAGCGCGTGGATAGCGTCAGCAGAACCGTAGGATAACATCATATTTCTAGAATATGATGCCCTGCCGGCGCCTGCGTTAGCATCATCCTGATCTTGTTGATTCAACTCGTCCAGTACAATCCAGTACAGCAGGGCCCAAGTCATTTGAACCCCACTCGCAGGATGCGGTACGAGTTTGAGATCAGTGCAGGATCTGTCCAAACCCGCCTTGCAACGGGATTACAGCCCATTCCATAATATGCGGTTGCGTGGGGTCATTGTAGAGGAGCGCAATGATCGTCTGACCTGCCGCCTGCCCAAGCTGCAATTATTCCGCGGTGCCTAGCCATAACGCTGCAAAGCAAACGCTTAGAGTGATGCAGTCTGCTTCTTGTAAAGCCCCTTTACGGCGGCATGCCTGCTCAATGAGCCAGTGCAGCGCTCGCCCTGTGTGCAAGTAGGTTCCATCGTCTTTGAACCATCGTCTTTGAACCACCAACAGGAGCTTTCTCCTCAGACACCACATGATGATGAGCTCTCTCGCATGCAGGCCATTCACTGCTGCATGCTCACGTGGGAAGATCCGGGTGCTGTCGCACCCAGCTGGGCTCCAAGGGACCACCTTCACAGCGGGGTGGCAGCAGCGCTCAAGGCCGTACGGTCAGCTTCAGATCGTCAGGTCATCCAATGAAGTGCTGGACTTCGAAGAGCCAACGACAGCAAGGGAGGCGATCGATCTAGGCCTTGTGCTTTGCAAGCAGGACAAGTAAGGCGAACTTCGCGTCGTCAGCAGCAGCTCGTTAAGGGGTGTCCGGGTCTCCGTGGCAAATGTTTGGAGGCTGTTAACCACCTGTCTGCGGGGTCTCTTTTATCACGGGATTGGGGGAAGACCTCAGGTGGCGAACCTGCAATGACTGCACATACTTCAAATGGATGCAGGACCACATGGGCAGCTATAACTCTGGTTTGTGCACCTCTGTACAGCAGACACACATTTCTGGCTTGACCAGCCTCATGAGGTCTAAGGTGTTATAGGTTTAGGGTTTGTCAGACGCACACTTGCAAAGCAATGCAGTACAAGGCAAGACAAGCGGAAGAATGGCTTGCAAAGTGCAAGCGATTTTTCAAGCCTGAACCCCTAACATGCATCCACGTAT